>MVAK01000064.1:0-57473 GCA_014825535.1 Cystofilobasidium bisporidii | reverse complement strand
CGCCTTTACTCCCCCCCCCCCTCCTCATCCCCCCCAACAAACAACAGCAAAAAACCCCCCCCCCCCCCCCCCCAAAAAAAAGCCCTCCCTCCCTTGCCTCCGGAATCCCAGCTAGAACAAGCAGTCGCAGCAGATTTCCTCCGCGCAGCAGCAGCAACTGGTCCGATCAAGGAAAACGTGAGGGTCAGCAAGGGCACTCGGACAGAGCATTTGCGCGTAGAAAGGGGAAGACGGAGGGAGGTGCGATCGCGTGACGCACAGGCATCCGGCGAGGAAAGCGCAGCATCCGCCTCCGCAGCAGCCCGAGTCCTGCTTCTGAGGAGGACCTTGAACGTAAACCTGTGCGGTCGGTCGGATCGAGGATCGAAGCCTGAGGTTAGAAGGATAGTCGGGGAGGGAGGAGCGTCAAGTGAAGGAAGCGCAGACAGTCTGAGGGGGAGGTTGAGCCTCTGTGCGCCAAGAGAGGGTGACGTGAAGCGGTCAGCGAGCGCAGAAGGGGGGGAATCATGAGCAGGAGATTCAGTAGGACGCACGGTAGCTGGTCAAGAGCCGGCCGGAGCGCAGTGGTCAGCGAGGATTGCACAGCAAGGACGGGCGCGATCCGAGCGACACGGAAGCTCACTATCCTGCGGGATCAAGGTTGAAAGGCGGACATCGACTGGTCAGCGAAGGTGGAGAGCGAGCCGACAGGCGTTGGGCAAGTTCGACGCACCAGGTTGGGGGCCGTAGCCCTGAGGGGGACCTTGCTGATCTGCCAAAGGGGAGAACATGCGGGAGCTCGCTCAGCCCGTCCGTTCTCAGCGAAGAGTGCCGCGGAGGTGGAGGGCGGTGCTCACAGTACTGCGGAAGGAGACGAGCGAGAGCGTCAGAGTGTCGAGCTGCTGAAGGATGAAGTGGGTCGAGAGAAGTCGGACGTACGCCAGACATAACAATGGAGGAGAGGAGAGGGGGGTGAGGGTGGTGATGGGAGGAAGGCGGTGTGGTTGGGAGGCGAAGCACGGTCGAGGAGGACAGGTCGCAATTTGGCTTGCGGCCGGGCGGACCTCCTGAGCGGCCGCTGCGGCCGGCGAAAGAGGTTTTGTCACCGCGCCCCCACAACCCCTTTACTGAACGGCGAGGGGCGGGGCGGGGGGTCGAGCGCGACGGAAGCAGGCCAAAGATCTTCGTGAGAGGCAGTCAGTAGAGCGAGGAAGGCCAGACATAAACGCTAGTCGACGGCGACGACCGCGAGAGAGGTTCCGCTGTGCAGCTGGGGGAGGCCTGCGCGTCAGCGTGTGACCTCTTCGACTGGAGCAGTTGCTTCCGGGCGGGCGGGGGTGGACGCATCATGTCGACGAAGCAGGAAAGCAGACCGTCGTAGGCGAGCTTGCCCGCAGGTACGGAAGACGAGGAGGGGGGGGTGCTATGGGCGCATCGATCAGCCAGCGGTGGTGCGGGAGGCGTCGCTTTGCAGCGCGCCGCACTTACGAGTCCACCGCACGCTCCGCGCCAGGGCTGATGGACGGGTCGCCCGTCACGTCCATTGAGTGAGGGCGGGAGCGCGACGTTGTCTATCGGCGTCTGGCAGCCTACGAGCTTCCCAAATCGACGACGAACGGGCAGAGATGGGCGACGACGAGCGTCCCTGCGACTGCGAGTCGTCGTGATCCTGCGCGACTTGCGTGGGCCCAAACGCCTACGATCACCAATCGCGACGCCCCTCAGCCGAATGTGCCTGCCACTCGTGATCAGAGGCGTCCCTTCGAGGGCACGGTCAGAGTCGAAGCGGGCTGTCAGCTGGGGTCGAGGTTGCGGTCGTTCGTCGAGGCATGCTGTCGCTTGAATTGAACGGCGTCTGCCCATTTGGCTCGCGTGCAGCCTCGTGCAGCGGTCGCGGGCCGAAAATCTCCAGCCTGCCCGAGCAGCTTCCTCGTGGACGCCCTCCCTCTCGACAGCAAACGACCCCCGTTGTCGCAGCCACACCTTCAAAGTTAGGTCCTCGTTGGGTAGCGCTCGCTTGTCAACGTACGCTCCAAGTCGAACGGTCGCCGTCCGATCAAAGAGGCAGCTGCCAAGTCCCGTCGTCGGCACCTAGCTCTTCCCTCCGACCGGCCTCCCCCCTCCCATCAGCTCCTCTTCACCTCTTTCCGCCAGCCATGTCCATGTCTGACGGCTCCGAGCCGGCCGTTTCGATCGTGCGCTCGCGTCTCGTCTCTCTGACGACCTGACTTCAAAAGGCATGCTGACTGGTTGGGTCGGGCTTTCTCCTCCAGGCCAGGGTCTACGCCGACGCGTGCGAGCGCCAGGGCAAGCAGTTCTGGGACTATGGTGCGAGCGGCGTCTGCGCGACTGGACGCTCGCAGACTACGGACTGATCCTTTTGCTCCGATTGACAGACAACTTGCAGATCGAGTGGGGCATGCAGAGCAAGTACGAGGTCATCAAGCGCGTAGGGCGCGGCAAGTACTCGGAGGTTCGTCCAGCCTCGTTGACCTAGCCTTGCGTCGGCTGTTCATCGTCGCGGCGCGTCTGCTGACAAACCATGCTCTCCCTTGGGCACCTCGCAGGTCTTCCAAGGCATCGACCTGCCGACGTCCCAGCCGGTCGTGCTTAAGACGCTCAAGCCGGTCAAGAAGAAGAAGATCAAGCGCGAGATCTCGATCCTGCTCGGCCTGCGCGGCGGCATCAACGTCATTGACCTGCTCGACATCGTGCGCGACCCGGACTCCAAGACGCCATGCATCGTGTTTGAGTGTACGTCTTGTCCGCTCTATTCCTTGGGGTGGGTTGCCGCGACGAGCAGAGACCCCCTTCGAGCTGACAAGAGCACGCGACCTGCTGCCCACGTCGACTCATGACGACGCAGACGTCAACAACCTCGACTTCAAGGTGCTCTACCCGCATCTCTCCGACTATGACGTGCGGTACTACATCCTCGAGCTGCTCAAAGTGCGTCGCCAATGTCGCTCGTCTTCCGCCTGCGCAAGCCTTGCACGTCCTGATGGCCCTGCTCTCGCACCTTAATCGGCCCTGCTGCCGTCGTTCAGGCGCTCGACTTCTGCCACTCGAAGGGCATCATGCACCGCGACGTCAAGCCGCACAACGTAATGATTGACCACGCCCAGCGCAAACTGCGCCTCATCGACTGGGGCCTGGCCGAGTACTGTGCGTACACCAACTCGAGAGAGATTGCGCTCGCCCGTCTCGTTCGCTGACGCTCCCTCCGCTTGCTGTGCGCACCTCCAGATCACCCGGGCACTGAGTACAACGTCCGTGTCGCATCGCGGTGCTACAAGGTGCGTCTATCTTCTGCGCAGACTCCTGCTCAATGGCTTTTGTCTGACGGTCTGCGCACTTTGCTCTCTGACAGGGCCCGGAACTCCTCGTCGACTTCCGCGAGTACGATTACAGTCTCGACATGTGGTCACTTGGCTGCATGTTTGCGTCGATGATCTTCCGCAAAGACCCGTTTGTACGTCTCCCTGTCCGACAGTCTAGTCTGCCGTCGAAGATGCCTGGACCCTGACTTCTTGGCTCGACGCCTCCCTGCCGCGCATAGTTCCATGGATCGTCCAACACGGATCAGCTCGTCCGCATTGCCCGCGTGCTCGGATCCGAGGGCCTGCACGACTACCTCGAGACTTACGACATTGCGCTGCCGGCAGAGTACAACGGGCTCATCCCGCGCGGGGCCGGTTGGAAGACCAAGCCGTGGTCAAAGTTCGTTACTACCGACAACGAGCGCTGGATCTCGGCCGACGCCGTCCAGTTCCTCGACGTGCTGCTCAAGTGCGTCCAGCTCTCACCATCCCTTGTCTGCTGCGCGTGTTCGCAAGATTGCTGTCCTGCGTCTCTAACATTCTGCTTTTGCCCTAGATACGACCACCAGGAGCGCGCGACGGCAAAGGAGGCCCAGTCGATGCCCTACTTCGATCCCGTCCATGCGGCCGCCGCTGCTGGTCAGGACCTCTGCTCATAGACCTAGAGCGCCGTCCGCGTCGCCGTCCGGTTTGCTTCTCATTTCACTCCTCCCCACCTCACCTTGGCCTTGTATTCGTAATGGGATTGCGCAGTATCAAGACAGTCTCGCAAATGGCGAAAAGTGGAAGGGGAAGGGTCCTGCTGTGTGGACCGACGTCGCATCACCGAGGAGAGCCTTTTTTTCTTTTTTTGCGGGGCAGGCAGGATGGGACACTCATGGGATCCTCAACAAGCTGATCCAGGCGGGACCGTTGTGAGAGTTGTAGCATGAGGTGTATGGGCAGCGCGCTTGGAGGAGTGCAAGGGGGTAGCGCTAAGGGAGGGCCGTTGATCGAGGGCGAGGGGCCGAGCGCAAGGGTGCATGAGGAATCCTTAAGACGAGGGCAAAGGGATTGTTGATCAGCGCCTGGCTCTTTGATCGTGCGAGAAGGTAGGCGAGAGGCTCACCTGATGCATGAGCTCGATCTGCTTGTGGGCAACAGCGCGACGGCGCTCGTGGCGGACAGTCCGCGCTGGCGGGGGCTCGCTATAGAGTGGTGGTTGTGGCGAGGGCTCGACTAGGAGGCTACGCGTAGAGAGAAATTGTCAGCAAGGCAAATCGAGTAGCAGGCAACAAGTGCGGCAGACGACTCACTGCCTGGTTCCGGAACGGAAGGCGCCGGCCCTACTCCCTGCGCCAATTGAAGAGGGCGCTGGTCGCGTCCGGCGACGTGACGACAGCGACCGGGTAGGGCGTGTCGACGTGAACCTTTTCCTCGGCCCAGCGGGCAAAGGCGACTGATTCGAGCGTGCTCTGCCGCCTGACAGGCTGCTTGAGCGCCAGGACAGTCGGGATTTGCTTGCGGCCCGCGACCGACGCAGCAGCCGACGTTGGCGGCGGCGGCGTCTGCAGCGACGAGAACGAGGACGAGCTGGACGTCGAATAGGTTGACGATGCCGAGACGATGGCAGGGGGCGGCGGCGCAGGGAAGAACGAGGCGACCTTCTCGATCTCGACCGGCGTATACTCGTCGTCGTCCTCCTCCTCTTCGAAGACGGCGCCGAGCGGGTGCTCGTCGGCCGAATCCCAGTCGACGAGCGTGCTGCCGCTCGAGAAGCTCGACATGTCAGACCGGGCATCGTCTTCGTCGAATTCAAAGGCCCGCTCGGCGTCGGCAGTCGGGGCGGGACGCTGGCCGTACGACTCGGGCAGGTAGGGCGAGCGGATGCCGTGCGGCTGGAAGCTGAAGTAGTCGAGCTGCTGCTGCTGCTGCGGGCGGGGCTTGCTGACGAGGACGGCAGGCTTGTGGTAATCGAGGGTCGGCACGGCGACGGCCTCCTCGTCCTCCTCCTCTTCGTCGTCCGAGTAGGCTGGCGGCGACGAGCGGTGGCCGAGCGAGGCGGGCGAGGCGACGAACGAGTAGTCGGCGGGCAAGACAGCCCAAGGCGATGAAGGGTGCGGGCTGGTGAACATGGCTGGTGCTGGCACTGGGCTGGGGTGCAGAAAAGGGGTAGGTTGGCTGGGAAAGCGTCCTGAGGTTGTGGGCTGCGTTGGGTTGGGGGTTCTGGAAGGGTCAGCGACCTTGCTCTCCTCCGTCTGCTTATGAAGTGCTTGGGAGGCGAGCCCGGCCATGCGGCATGGGCGCTGGTGCGGGCAAGTCAGGATGGCCGTGTCGGACCAAGGCGGCCGCTTGCCGAGCTGCTTGTGTAGTCACGCCAGCGCGCTGACACAGCGTCCCCGTTGCCCCGGCGTTCCTGTAGCCCTCCACCCCTCCCTAAGCCTCCGCTTTCTCGTTGCTGACCGGAGACGACGTCAAGGGCACATATACCTGACTGAACATTGCCCGTCGTATCGCGCTGCCTTGGATCCTGTGGAAAGAGAGCAGGACGAGAGAAGGCCAGCTAGGTGCTGTTGACGGAGACGCCCGACGGGCTCGGCGCAAGGGCCCGGCCGCCGCTGTCGATCGCCCGTTCCGCTTTTCATTTCCTTCGGAGCCGAGAACAAGGGCTCGGCCAAGGAGGATACGCGTCGCCGAGCCACCGCCTTTTGACTCCCAGCAGCCGACGACTGAACCGACCGGCTCACTCACACGTCAATCTAGGCAGAGGCAGTGCAGGTGGAGGGAATGAATAGTGGTGAGCGACATCGCATCGGCACGGGGAGAGCCAAAGAGGGGGAGGGTATTATGGTCGCGCCAGGGGCTGCAGTAGGGGGAAGGGAGGAGGGAGGGACAACTAGGACACAAATCCGTCCGAGACCAGTGAACGTGCGAGCTGACCCGAGTCGCGATCTGATGGGGTACTGAGCGGGCGAGGACGATCAATGGTCAGCTTGGCGGTTGACATACGGCGCAAGCAAGTTGCAAGCCCGACGCACGCCGGTGATGCATCGGGGACGCTCGAAGGCGAGATGGTGCTCTTGACTATGCCGCTGGATGACTTTGCAGTGCCAGGAGGCAGAGGATCAGGAGATGGAAAGGGCAGCAGCATCAGCCTGGGCCGTGTAAAAAGCGGACTGCGAACAGTGGAATACCTCGAGCTTGGAACCGTCCCACGTGCCGGTAGTGTGCACGAGTCGATACTGCACCTGCAAGTGCAAACGAATGGACAGTGCAAGTAGGGTGGTCAGTCGGACAGGAGAACGAGTTATTGAAAGACGCAGAAGAAGGGCGCACAGGACGTAGACGGCCTGCACATCCAGTCAGCCGAGGGCACGCGTGCGCAAAGCCGACCGCGAAGTGAAACGCGACCAGCGACGTCGGCAAACTGTTCAGCTTGGACCGCCCAAGCTGGCGACGTTTCTTTATACTGGGGACGAATACACCTCACCTGGCGCTTGGCTTTTTTTGAAAAGCGTCGACGGCCGAGTCGAGCGTGTGAGGGCGGTCAGGCAGAGGTCAAACATCAGCGCGCACACAGCGGTCGTGTGTCAGTCAGCGAGGACAGCATGGGAAGGCTGGTGCATGGCAGAGTCGTGCGGCAGGCTGGATGCCCGGGTCCAAGTAAGCCGGAGCTTTGGCACCAACAGACATCAGTCCACACATGTCAGCGCGACCCGGCGAGTAGGTTGATCTTCAGAGGGCATGTAAGAAGCACAGTAAGGCGGGCGCGAGTCGAAGTGAAGGAAACGAGCGATCACAGGAGGGAGACGTTAAAAGGTCAACCGTTGGCGAAGACGCCTCTAGATGCCCGACCTGGCGCTGGTCGCGCTCGTCAGGTAGCCGGTCAAGTCAGCCACGGTCGCCCGCTTGTCGGCCTGGACGCGAGTGATGAGCCGCTGCTCCGACGGCGCGAGATGGAGCCTGGTCGGGTCGAGCATCGTCGCCATCGGTTGGGCGGGCGGCGCGACGGGCGTGTGATCCGGGTTGATGGACGAGGTGGCAAAGTCCGACTTGAGCGACTCGACTTCCATGCCGGCGGCGAGGACGCCGACGCGCATCATGGCTGAGCGACAGGCGACAGGCGGTGGCGGTCAGTCGTCGGAGCGGGCAGGTCCAGGGGGAGGCTGAGCGGGGAAACGCACAAAGGAGCGAGTGGGCAGCGTTCGAGTGGTCGTCTAAGAGTGGCGAGTCAGATGGTCAGAGGTGGGCCGAAGAAGAGGGAGCAGATAGAGATCGGCCAGGACTGACAGACACCTCCGTAAAAGGCCGTCGATGCGTCAGTACCGATCGCCCGGGCGATGAAGGCGCGTCCACCGGGGTCTGGTGTCCAAGAAGTAGTCTGGGGCGTCAACATCGCGCACAGGTGGACGGGCCAGCCAGAGACGGACGCACGCTCGTCAAGAAACTCGTCCGTGATCTCGTGGATGTAGCCGCCGATGGCCATGAGCGGCCGGACCTTGGCCTCGGCAACAAAGTCCTCCCAGCTGACGACGGGCATTTTCTCCTTCTCGACGGGCCACTTGATGTCACGCGTATCCTCCCTGCAGCGGAAGAAGTCAAAGGAGTGTCAGTTAGCTGCGGCTTGAACATCAGAGAGGCGCGCGTGAGAATCTTGAGACGACTCACTCGATCTTCTTGAGCTGCATCGTGTACTGACCCTTGCGGATCTCATTCTGCGGGAAGCTCTTGAGATTGGTCGCCTGACCAAGCTGGAACTGTCGAACGTCATCGCAAAGTCAGTGTCTACCTGGTATGCGGCAGTTGACGAGGGACCGACCATCAGGTAGATGAACCACTTGGTGGGATCGTACTGGTACCATACGATCGCGTTCCTACAGGCAGCGAGAGGGTCGCGGCAATCAGCGAGTCATCCTTGCAGACGATAGTCAACGGTAGGAGACGCACCGGTAGTCCATCGGGAACTGGTGGTGAAAGTTGTGATAGCCTTCGCCGTTGGTGACAAGCGCCGTGAGAAAGTGGTCGCGCGGCGTGTGCCTGTGGGCCGGAGCGCGACAGGTACCGAAGATCAATCGGCGACCGAGATCTGAAGACGGTCATGAGATGAGCGGACGCACTTGTCGTCGAACGGCTGTTCGCCGATCCCTGCATACGCTCCGAGATGAAGAGTCAGCGGCCTGGCCGGCGGAAGAAAGACCGATGGGGCAAGACGCACAGTGGGCGAGCGAATTCACGCAGAAGGTCGACTGCAAATCAAAGGAAGGGAAGTGGCGAAAGACAGAGGTCGGTCAGCGTCTTGCGCTCATTCGAAAGAGGGAGAGAAGAAAAGGGGCGGAACGCACGTGGTGCACAAAGCACAGACGGGCAGCGCCGGCAAAGAAGAAGCCTCCCTTCCAGTCGCCCCAGCCGAGGCCAGCGACGGCCATCGGAAACAGGAAGCCGAAGCCCACGATCAGGTAAAGGTACCAGCGCTGCTGCCAGCGGACGACGGCGCTTTTGGACAGGTCCGAGACATCGGCTGTACCGGGTCGGATGCGAGGTTTGAGGAGCATCCAGCCTGGTCGACCGGAGCCAAGGAGAAGAAGACTTCACTCAATGCGCAACAGGCCGAGAGATGAATGAGGAATCAGCAAAACTGACCGACGTGGGAATAGAAGAAGCCCCGGTGGGCATTGTACGGGTCGAGGTCGGTGTCGGTGTAGCGGTGGTGGGCCCGGTGGCCGCGCGACCACCATTTGATCGAGCCCTGGACGGCGGCGCAGCCAAAGACGGCAAACACATACTGAAGAGCGGGCGAAGCACTGTACGAGCGGTGAGCCCACAGGCGGTGGTAGCCTACGATGGGTCAAGACAGGGCAGGGCGTAAGTGGCGGCTTCTCTGGATGTTGGGGGGGAAGGGGAGCAGAGCGGGACAGATGCGGACGCACCGGCCGTGATCGACATGCCCGACATAAAGTAGTAGATGATGGCCCAGGCGAGCGTCTTGCCCTGGAGGGTGTGGGTGGCAAAGCCGTACAGGGCGAGCGCGGGCGTAACTGCGGACGGCGCGCAGAGCAGGAGGCTCGTCATCACAGAGCGGTCGACGGTTCGTCAAGCAAGACAGAGAGATGATCCGCACCAGTCAGGGCCAGAAACGAGACCCACTGGAGGTTTGGGAGCAGAGTTGACCAGGTGACAGGAGGGAGCGCCTTTCGAGCGGACGGATAAGGGTCAGCCAGCGCATGCAAGGGAGGGTTGCACGGCCTAAGGAGGGCAGGAGGACAGCTGGGCGCACCTTCTGCCTTTCGAGCGTCCGTTGGACGTAGTTCTCTGAGCTGACAGCACGCTTGCCGAGAGTGATGCCGTCGTCGACTGGTGGAAGGAGCAAGAGCGCCAGGGCGTCAGCGAATGGCCGACACGCAGACGCTTACGCGTGAGGCAAGGGAAGAAAGGGAAGTCGTGGTCGCACTGTCGAGCAGCTCGGCCGGCCTAGACTCGGGCGACAGCGGCGGACTCAGCGGCGGGGAGGCTGAGCACTTGCCGCGATATTTGAGGTCGCCTTCGAGCTTTGGGTGGTTGGGTGGGAGGGGGTCGGCCATGGCTGGCTGGCCGATGGGAGGTCGGGCGGAAAGAGGGGAGAAGTGGGGATGAGGAGGGAGAGCGGTATCGGCTCCCTGCGCGACAGTCTCTTAAGATGGCTCGGGTGGGTCCTCCCCAGCGGTTCGGGTTGGGGAGGGCGATGCGGGAGGAGGCTGCTGTGGGCGAGCGGGTTGGGGAGGGCGATGGCCGAAGGAAGGGAGCGACGGTGGAAGATGTCCGAGCCTCTGCGCCCTCCTTGCGCTCGACGTCCCCGAGCCCTGGCAAGACCTGGTCGTGCTGGTGAAAAAAGGCATGATCAGGGGTAAGTAGGTCAGCAGATCAAGGGCGAGCGAGTGCAAGCTGAGAGCGCAGGAGGAGTACAGACCTGAGAGAGCTGTCGCGTCCTTGAGCTGGCGGGGGGCCGGCGTTGGGCTGCTGGCGGCCTGGTGTTGTCGCCGAGGCTCGTCCGCCACGGTCATTGACCGAGCCCGGGGGCAACGACGACGACGGCCCGGTCAGCGAGGGAAGGGCATTCAACCGCCTAGAGATGACCTGCTGCTGCTGCCTGGGTATTGAGGTCAACCGAGCCCTGTCGATGCTGGGCGTTGGTCGTTGGTCGGCGGGACGCAACGGACGCTGCTCCTCCAGGGACAGTTGGGCTCAGTCGGGATGGGCAGGGGGGAGTGAGGTATCTCGTCCTCAGCGTCGACCTCGTCCCAGCGTCAGAACCTCAGGCCCTCTTCGACCACACTGACTATCACAACAGCTCAAGCTCGCCTGTCCCGTATGCTCTGGTCCTGCGACCCCGTAGGAGTCCCTCGTCCAGGCTCGCTCGAACTGGCGAGCGGTCGACCGCGGCGCGAGCCGCCGGGCCCGGCAACGCGTGCTTGAACCCATCCAGACTTCAGGGGCATGGAGGGTCGGCCAGGCCGGCCAGGGTCTCACAAGCTCTCATTCGGCTGGGACGGCGGCGGAGTTCCCCAGGATAGCTGCACCGTCGTCGTGGCCTTCTCCCGGTCTGCGAGATCGCCCGTCAGTCGAGCATCTCGTCCGGCCAAACCATCCGTGAGTGCTTTTCTGAACGGCGCCTTGCCGAACCCCCACACAGGCTCTCTGGTCCCCAAGTCGCACGCCGGGTTGACGGGAACCCTTGCCCGCCGCTCCCTGCGCTGACCTTCCTCTGATCGCATGCCTCGCAGCCGGCATCGGCTTCAGCCTCTGGCGCGTGGCGCTGGCCCTGACGGTGTTGCCCCCAGCCACGCTTGCCATCGCAGGTACGTCGACCGCTGAGGCGGCCATCATCCTGTCCTATCCCGAGGTGCGCTCTTCCTTTCTCTTTCGGAACGTCGTGGTGCGGAAGCTGACGGCATGATCGGAACTGTAGGACCACCGCCGAGGAGCCTACCTTGCCATCTGGGTCATGTGTGAGTGTCGAGTGCCCTGCCCCATTCAGCTCGCTGCTGTGCATCTCCAGAAAATTGACCACTTATTTCCTCTGTAGCGCGAAACCTCGGCCAGCTCGTCGGTGGCTCGATCGAGCGTGATCGAGAATGCGCTGCTCGTTCGCTGACGCGCTCGCTGATGTTCCTCCGTTCAAACAGGCCCAGAATCTGCCGCGAAAGTACATCTTCCGAACCTTCTCGCTGAGCAATCGGCGCATACGCTCAGGGTTCACCCTCCTCTTCTCACAGCATCGAGAAACTCTGGCTCAGGCGCCATCTCTACTTAGGCTCTTTGATTTCTATCGGCTTCTAATGTGTCGGTTCACCGGCCAGCTTCCTCATCTCACCCGTTCAAGGGCATGAGCACAGCGCATGAAGTGCTTCGCTCGAGATGACAAGCAGGGTGAATTACAGAGGGTGCATCAAATGTAGTCGACCGGTCTTTGCGTGCTCTGGCTCAGCTCGCTTTTGCGTCATCGAACCCGGTGCCGCTGCCCGATGTGACATCAAAGTAGTCAGGTGGTGCGTCGCTCTGCTCGGGCGGGGCGCCGATGGTGTGTGGCTGTGGTGAGAGAACGACGGGTAAAAATGGGTCGACGTGAAGGGTGCTGAGCATGCCCTTACAAGGGACGCGGAGCGAAAGGTGGTACTGTCCGGCCGCAAGCGCAGGTCGAGGGAGGGAAGAGTCAACTCTCAGATCGTGCGCGCCGTGTACCGAGAAGGCTCGGAGGGACAGCGTACCGAGCAAGTGAGGAGCCCTCGAGTGACGTCGGGTCCGAAGGATGATGAGATGCCCTGCGTCGGACCCTTGCCGAGCAGCATCTCGCCGACGACGACGATCTCGACCGCCCAGCGTGTCTCGCCGGGCTTGCATCCGCGCCCGCCGCTGCCCGTCCGCTGCGCGTACTCGTCCATGCTGAGCAATCGAGGCGCGCCGTACCACACGCGCCGCTCAATGCCGACCGCGTAGGCCGGCCCAACGAGCTGCCGGTACGTCTGCGACCTGCCGCGCGCCTGCGTGTAAACGGTCCGCTCGAGCCCGAGTTCGACTTTGGCCAGGTCTGGCAGCTCGACTGGCGAGTCGGCGGGTGGCGAGCGCGACCAGCCCTTGCTGTCCGACATAGGTGTGGGGAATTGATTGGTGGAGACCGGCGGCGAGAGGGTGAGGAAGGACAGGCGGAAGGGGTAGAACATGCCGATCGGGATCGAATCTACGGACGGCCCAGAGAACTGTCGAGGAGAAGCTTGGGGATGTCAGCTGGATTACGGCAATGTTTGACGAAGAGCGATGACGCACGGCAACAGTAAGCATGCTTTTCTTCGTCAGGAGTTTCTCCCGGTAGCGGTGGTCCAGTGCCAGGGTTGCCCAGCCTTGCGCGACTGTCGGCGGCGGCGGCGGCGCGGACACAGAGTCGGCCTGAGTGGCGAAGACGAGCGTGTTGGGAATCCTCCGAAAGACCGCCGCGGGGCTGCACGATAGCGGGGGACGGGATACGATGAAGTGGATCAGCGCCGGACATCCAGCCGGCCTCGGCTTGCGGAGGGCATCCGGGCGACACGCACGCGTAGATGAAGGGCAGGACGATGCGGTCGTCGACCGTGAACGTCGCCGCTTTGACGCCGTGCAGCTTTACAAAGTAGACGACGCGCGCAACGTCGTGACCATCGATCTGCCTGCGACCCGACAGAAGTGGCGCGGATCGCGAGCCGCCCTGGAAGCTCGGTGGCAGAGGAATGTGAGGGAACTGCAGATGGACCGGGATGTCGATCGTAGGGACGCTTGTGCTCGACGAGGCGGCGGACGACGGCTCAAAGACGTGCGTCTGGTCGGGCGTCCAGATAGTTTGGATCTGCGAGAGCTGTTCGGGGAGCTCGGCAGGGTCAGCGACATCAGCCTCCTCTGCTCGTCGTGCGGCAGAAAGAGATGACCTCACCAGGATCGTCTCCTCTGTCCTGCGCTCTGTGAGCGAGCCGCAACCCCGGACGAGCTCCTTTGGTCAGCAACGACCCTCGTCCTCCCCTTCACAGCCCCGCTGCCACTTGGAAGCGCACCAGTGTGGTTGCCATTGCTCCGGTAGTAGGTCGTCATCTGGGTCCCTCGCAGCTCAGCCGTCACGCGCTGCATCTTGGGCTGGCCTTTGGCGTCGACCTCGAGGGCGAGATGGGCCGTCAGGTCGAGCGTGTCGCCCGGCCGGACGACCGAGTGCTGGCCAGGGAACGTTGCTGTGAGCTGCGGCTTAGACGAGGTAAAAAGCATGGTGCTTCAAGGAGAGAGAAGTTTGTGCTTCAAGGACAGAGGAGTTTGCGAGGTCGTGGTCGAGCACAGTGACAGCTCGGCGGTCGGCTCCCGTTGGGCGTCGCCGGGTCCGAGCGTACTGTAACGTCGCCATGGCGTGGTTGCTTTCGCGCGGCCCACCGCCGCACCGCAGTTGCCTGCGCTCCAAGACCTCGACGCTCAATCTCCTCCCCCAACAACGTCGCCCTTTCTCCGCCTGTCCGCCAGAACATGGCCGACTCATCCATCTGCGGCGCCATCTGCGTCAACTGCTGCTACACCGGCCTCTTCCAGTGGTGCTCCGAGAGTATGTCCCCGATCCCGACCAAGCCTCGACGCTCGAGCTCGCGATCCAGCCCTGACATCCATCCACCCATCCTCGTCTACCCGCCGCCAGCTCGGCCAGGCTCAGGCAGAGCCCAGAAACAGAGCGGGTGCTTCCCTCGTGGCTGCGGTGGAATGGACGACGAGGACGCCTTTGACCGGGCCGAGCGCGAGGACCGTGAGCGCAAGGCCAAGCTCAAGGCCGAGGCGGACGCGGCCGGGACGGGGACGACGGTCGCCCAGCCGGGCAAGGTTGAGCCGATGCTCGCCATCGTCAACCCAGAATACCTGGCCGAGGTCGAAGGGGGCAAGGTCGGCCGGTCCCAATCCTGACTTTGCCGCCTGGCGATGACTCATGCCAGCGTGCGGGTCAGTGAACAGTATGTGGCCTCTCTCGGCAATGCTCCCTCTTCCAGGGACACTCGTCAGAAGACTGACTTCGCCTCGCGCTCGCGTCCGTTCGCAATTGACATCTCATCGAGTGCCTTAGCGGCTCTCAGACGATGCGCTCGGATACCTCGTCGGGTGGATCGACGATCAGACCAGCTGATGCGGAGCCGTCTGCGTGAGTCGTGGCCGCGCCTGCTCTCTCAGTCTCTGTCGTCTGGTCGAGCTCCGGACTTTGACCCGCTGCGTCCTCGTTTCAGCCCTCATCCCCAGGTTCTTGGAGGAGCTCTGCAACGTGCTTTGTGCACCATGCTTGTTGCGCCTTCTCGTATGTGCCGGACCGTTTCCCGACCCAGCCTGGATCCCTGCGGCCGATCCTTTCAGCCCCGTATCTCAATGATCATCTTGACACCACGCGCGCTCGGGCACCTCCCATCTGCTCTGACTGATCAGACGCGAAAGGGAAGAGTAGGGACATGTCACCCAACCAGGCGATAAAGTGCGACGGCAGCAGAGAATGAAATACAACGGCGACGCGGAAGGACAGACGACTCAAGAGGGACACCAAGGATGGATAAGGGAGCGAGCAGTCCGCGGGCGGATGGAAGATCATGAAAGGAGTGGGGGTTGCATCATTGGGCGGCGACGGCAGCGACGGCGTTGAGGGCGGGCGGAACGGCGTCCTTCTCGACCTCGACCTCGTCGATCTCGGCCGGGACGTCGGGCACCATGCGGATGACAATGAGCTGGCAGGGGATGGTGAGGACGAGGAGGGCCGAGTTGATATAGAGCGGGACTAAGAGCAGAGAGGGGCGGGGAGGATGCAGTGTCAGGATCGAGGGGCGGCGACACAGTCCGGACCAACGCGAGGTCCGACTCGGACGAGCAGGACGTACCGAGCTTGTTGCCGGTCGACGAGTTGATGCCATATGAGATAGCCTGCCCCATCGTCTCGAACGAGCGGAACAGGCCGCCGCTGCCGGAGGGAAAGGCATGACAGTAAGGGGGCCACAAAGTCAGTTTCTGAACACATATCCTTGTCCTAGACCAAAGGAGAAATGATCCACGCACGAGCGCGAGTTGGCCGCCGTGTCGGTGGAGAAGCAGCCGAGGATCCAGTACGTGTAGGTCTGCGAGAAGTATCCTGTGAATTGGACAATCAAGTACGGCAGGTAGCTCTTGGCCCACGAGGCGTCGGTGTAGTCGAGCCGGAGGGTAGAGTCGCGCTGGCCGAACCAGGCCATGTTGGTCCCGAGCCAAATGAAGCACGCGATCTGAGGAAGCATGAAGACGGCGAAGCAGATGTAGGCCGTTGTCCGCTGGCTGAAGCGCCGGTTGTCGAGCAAGAGCCCAAACAGTGCTGTGCCGATGATGCATGAGAGCGGCGTGATGAACGACGACAGCGCGCGCGCGCGGACCGAAAAGTGAAGCGACAGGTATCTACAGATGCGAGAGAAGTCGTCAGGTCGCGCACGCAACAGGCAGCCAGAGCAGGAGATACTCACGTCGAGAAGACGCCGCCGTAAAAGAAAGTGTAGGCGTAGGGGATGATCATGTACAGCGTCCGCTTGAGCATGAGGTGGCGACCAAGCATCTTGAACTCGCGCTTCCAAGAGATGCGCTCGACCATGGCGACCTTGGAGCCGTCCTTGCGGCGCACTTTGGTCTGGTGCGTGAGAAGGAAGGCGACGAAGACACTGCGAAAGGCCCAGGATGGACGAAGTCAGCGGGAGGGTCGGCGCTGACGGTCCAAAGACGAAAGCACACATCACCCACCCGAAGCTCTCGAAGGCGATACTGAGGGTACACACGAAGTGGATCAGGATGAGATGCGGACGACGATCTCTGGGCAAGATATGTTACTCACAAGCAGAAGTAAGTCGAGCGCGAGACGGCGCCCGCCCCGGCGTTGCCAATGTTGTTGGCCAGCGACTGAGAAGAAGCAATTGGGCGTCAGCCCCTGCGGAAGCACCTGAGAAAGGGATGGGACGCACGATGATGCCTCCAACAAGTGAGCCGGCGTTGCGCATGCCGACTGCCGATGAGGGATGGCGTCAGTTAACGACCGCGAGCGATTCAAGAGAGGGGGTAAAGGCCGACACACCCCAGATTGAGAGGAAAAGCCCGCGCTGGTGGGGTAGCGGGTACGAGATCATGGCGGCTCCCTCAGCGACGTACAAGAGGGCGGCGACTGAGAGGGACAAGGCGGGTCAGCACCCAGGAGCATAGAATACTCGAGTACAGGGACCGAGGACCACGTACATAATCCGTTGACGGCCTTGGCGACGACGAGGTAGACCTCGACGCCATAGATCAGGTTGACGACATAGCCGGTGCCGGAGAGGGGGAAGCACAAGGCGGCGAGGATGCACGACGTCTTGATGCCCATTCGGCTGCGAGCAGTGAAGGGGACCAAAAGAGATGTCGTGGTCAGTCGCGAGACGGGCTGTGAGATGAGAGGCGCGCAGGACAGGACGCACTTGATCAAAGGCCCACCAATGAATGCGACGGCGGCCGACGTGGCGTACCCCGAGGCCGTGGCAGCGTTGGATAGGTAGGGTGTGCTGAGGCCACCGCCGCCGAGGCCGGAAATGGCGTCGCTCATGGCTGCCCGAAGGTGCAGCGGGAGGGGAGGTGGAGGTCATCAGCGACCTGCCGAGACTTCCCAAGGCAAGACCAGATCGAGATAGACATACAAGGTCCACAGAAGGAAAGCGCCCCCAAAATAATCATCTGGAACAGGGTCCCTCGGTAAAACTGATGGTTGGAACGGTGGTGGGGTGAGGTCAGCGATCAAAGGATCAACGAAGCCGATGAGGGAAGGGTCACGATTTGCCTTCCTCCATCCTCGAAGCTCGGCGTAAGACGAGTCTTCCTCGGTGACCTCGTCGACGCCGACTGCGTACTCGGGGTCCTTGGAGTCGATGGGGTCGGTCTTGTTGTCCATGGTCAAGGGGGAAATGCGCGCTGGGAGGGAGACTGGAATGGGTGTCGGAAGAGCGAGTCGACCACAAGTCAAAAAGGTCCTTTTAGGCCAGGAGGGGCCATTGCGGCAGCCCGAGATCGGCAGATCTGAGCGGCTAGGAGATTGTCGTCCGTGCTCGGAGAGGGCAGTAGGGAGAGAGCCAGCTAAGCGACACTCGGACGCTCGATAGTAGGGATCGTCGTCGGTCAGCGCCGCCGCGATCCCACGCGCTCGCCCGATGGACCTAAGCGCGCGCAGCAGCCCTCTTTCACGAACGGCAGTCGGCAGATCAGTGTCAGCAGATCACACCGGGGCTGGAGCTGAGCGGAATAATAAGAGGGCGGCTCGTGAGGCAGTGTACGCAAGACAGCAGACGAGAGAGGAGACTGAGCTCGGAGCAGACCATGTCACTCTCGACGCGGTGACGACGGCCCCGCCCCCCCGTCGTGTTCGTTCCTCAGCTATCCAGTCCCTGTCGGCGCCACTGATCAAAAGCTCATGGTCGATCGCGTTGACCCACCGCACTCCCCAGCATCACGCGGCAAGCCAGGCTTGTTGATAGATTTTCAAGCGCCCTCGGCACGATACAGAGTTCGTCGCTTCGCCTCTTGACAACCACAGGTGCGTGCGAGACCATACAATGCGAGAGGCCGAATCCGCAGAAGCGCGAGGTATGAGTGATGATTGGCTGACTACAACTGATAAGGTGAAAGGGGACTCGAGAGGCGCGAGACGGGGTGGAGGAGATGGAAGGGTGGTTCGAGGGGTAAGGGGACTGGTGTGGTTGAGGATGAACCAGGCGGGCAGTAGAAGCACGAACGATGGGAAATGGCACAGGGGGAGATATGGAAGGGAGTCAAGGGAGAGGAGGAACAGCTAGGGGGCGAGGTCCCGACGGTCCAGTTGAAGGAAGGACCTAGGCCTGGCCATCGGCCAACTTGCGCTGGGCCTTCTCCTCCTCGTACTCGGGCGAGCCCTCCTGGAATTGGGAGCGGTATGACGGGACGCTCTGGACGACCATGAGGGTCGGCGGAATGGCGAGGATGAGCAGGCCAAAGTTGATGCCACTGAGCGTCGATGAGGTCAAGCGCGTGTCAGTGAAGTGAGGAAGGGAGCGGGGTGAAGAGAGAGCAAGATGGGTGGACGCACAGAGGGACGAAGCGGTTGGACGAGTGGCTGTTGATTCCGTAAGAGACCGCCTGGCCTGCGGGGTCGAGAGCGACATTGAAAAGCGTCAGTAAGCGTCTGCGGTCAAGGCCGATGCGCAAGGCCGGGAGGACTGACCGACGGCCTCGATGCAGCGGAAGACACCGCCCTGGCGAGCGTTGCTCTGGACCGAGCTCGAGAAGCACGAGATAAGCCAGTAGACTGCGCGGGCAAGATAACAAGGCAAGCGGGTGCGCTGTCAGTGCGAGTATGGTGCAAGTGCTATAAGGAGAAAGGATGACGCACTGTAGGTCTGGCACACTGCGAGCGGGGGAGTGGAGAAATGGGAAGAGCAGCATCGATGTCAACAGCCGAGACAAAGACATTGAGTCGAGCAAGAGACGACTCACGGTATCCCCAGACCTGCATGATGAAGAAAGGGGTGTAGGCCGCGCCGTAACCGCTCTGCACGGGGAGGCCGGTAGATGTGCTGTCAGCGTTGCTTGTCGAGGGTCATGACAGATCGGACGATACACCACAGACGCACCGAGGTCCAGTCAAACTTGTCGGGGTTGGTCTTGAGGAACTTGTTCTGCTGCTGGCATAGCCAGCAGAACGACGCGATCGAGGGCAGGACGACGACGGCGAACCCAAACTGCGCGCGGCGACGCTGGTCGAAGCGCTTCGAGTCGAGCAGGAAGCCGAGGGCGGCACAGCCGACCATGACTCCACAGGGGACGACGAGAGACGAGAGAGCACGCGCGCGAACGCTGAAGCTGTGGAGTTGGAAGTATGGGGGAGGGGTGGAGTCAGGGTTTGCTGATCGCTGTGAGCAGATGGAGACGCAAGGCGACGACGCACTAGAGGCTGAGGTAGGTGCCGAGAACGCCGCCGTAAAAGTACGAGTAGAAGACTGGGGTCGAGATGTGGGAAGAGTCAGTCCCGACACTGTAGGGCTCGGAGGCTGCGTCGGAAGGGTCGGTCGGGCACGCACAGTAGACCGACAGCAGCAGGTTGCGCTTGTTCAAGAGGGCGCGAGCAAGCAGCTTGAACTCCTCCTTGAGCGACTGCTTCTGCGACAGGATGATGTGCGTGCCGTCCGCCCGGGTGACCCTACAGGGTGAGAAGCAACGCGGGGGTGGGGTCAGTAGGTACTACAGGGGTCGAGAGAGCTTTGACAATGAAAGGACGTACTTGGCCGGGTGCGAAATGAGGAAGCTGACCGGAAACCCGATGGCTTCGATGCAAATGAAGATGAGGAAGGTGTTTGTTGAAACCCCGCCTCCGCCCGAGTTCTTGATGCTGTGAGCAGAAGAGGGTCAGCGCCGAGCTCGCGCGTCGATGCTTCGAACAGAAAGGACGCAAGACGTACTTTCGCGACAGGTTCTGGAAAGCGATCCGCGCAAGGCGGCGTCAGCAGGGGCGTGAGCGAGCAGACCGACCACGGACTACGCACGATCGAGCCTCCGACAAGCTGGCCGAGGTTTCGCGCTAGAGAGAGAAGAAGTGGTCAATTTGCTGGAAATGCACAGCAGCGAGCTAAGTGGGGCAGGCACTCGACACTCACACATGACCCAGATGGCAAGGTAGGCTCCTCGGCGGTGGTCCTACAGTTCCGATCATGCTGTCAGCCTCTGCACCTCAACGTTCCGAAAGAGAAAGGAAGAGCGCACCTCGGGATAGGACAGGATGATAGCCGCTTCGGCGACGTACCTGCAGCGGCGAGCACGCGTGGGGCCAAAGGAGGGATCAGCTGCTGGACACTCGACATTCAAGCACCGCCGGCATCAGCGCGACGTACCAGAGACCGAAGCCGATGCCGTCTGCGAATTATGCGATAAGGTGGAGGTCAGCAGAGAAAGCCGTCGAGCGTGGACAGAGTTGAAGAGACGCACAGATGGTCCGGCCGACAATGAGGTACCACTGAATGCCGTACTTGGACAGGACGTAGTACGAGCTGCCGTTGATCGGGAAGGTCATCGCGCCGAGGATCAAGGTGTTGCGCAGCCCAATCTTGGAGACGATCGGGCCGCCGCAGAGCGAGACAAGGGCGACGCCGACGTAGGAGAAGGTCGTGCCGAGGTTGACAGTCCAGGGAGTCGCGGCTTATGTTCGTCGAGCAGAGGCTCGGTCGTCAGCAGCCAGTCGGGCCTCAAGGGAAGAAGCGAAGTCAAGGATCGCGACGGACCTCCTCCGCCTCCGAGGCCGGAAATGGCGTCGGCCATGGCGGGACCGCAGAAGGCGAGGCAGCCGACAACCATCTGGCGAAGCGCGGGACGAAGGGGGCCGGGTCAGCCTAGAGCGAGATCAAGGGTCGGCTGAGGACCGCGTTGGCCCACCATTTGAAACTGTGGGAAGGGACAAGGTCGACACGCAAAGGTCAGCGACGAGGCGCGCGCGACAGGCCCGAGAGAAGCTCCAGCAGCTCATGCCAGAGCTGGACCGACTCACGAGCGCGCTACGGTACAACCTAGCAAGCCTCGAGCTAGAGGGCGGGATCGAGTCGTCGACCTCGTTGACGCCGACGCTCATCAGGTCCTCCTTCTTGTCGATGTCGTACTCGGACTGCTGGTGGGTGGTCATGATGATGAAAGGCGGCTGGCTGTCGTCGGGGGCCTTGTCGTGGGGTGGATGGGAGGGAAGAAAGAGGGGTTGGACATATGGTCCAGCCATTCAAGTAGGCGGCCCTCTTCGGCAGCCAAGATAAGCGGTCGGGAGTAAGGGCGCTTGTGAAACGAGGGCATACATGCACCCGTGCCGTCGGCGAGCCAGCTTATCGAGCCGCCGCGATGGGAGTCAGTGGGCGCCAGTGGGCGAAGAGGGACGCAGCCGACGGACCCTGCCCCAACCGGTTGCAACCCCCTTCCCCCAGCCCAGACCGCGGCGCTTGCGCGCGCAGCCTAGCGCCTGCCCTGCTTCGATCTGAGATCAAGCCCCAGCAGAGCCCCTCCTTCCCTCCCCTCGTTTGGATGCCTTGTTGTCAGGCCAATCTCGATACGAGCTCGTTGCCTGTCCGAAGCGCGCACTGCCCAGGCTCATGAGGCGATTGGCGGCGGCTCGTCGAGCCCAACAGCCGAGAACGCCGGTCATGAGCTGTAGCGATCGAGGGCCACAGTCGTCCCCGCGGCCTGGGGTGAGAGCAGCAGCAGGCGCCCAACATCAAGCCGCCCGGACATGGGCGACGACAGGCGCGCTCGCCCGCTCTCGTCGCCAGTCGTCGATCTCGTCCGAGCGCAGTCATCTCTTTCGCCTTCGCTCGTTCCGGAAGAGGTCAGTACGTTCCTGTCTGCGCGGCAGCGAGAAGGTGCGAGACAGCTGCTCGTCCTGACACCGCTGCTTCTTAACGCGACAGGGCCACTCCCAGCTTGCGATCCATCTCGACAACTGCCTGCCACTCGCTATCTGCCCCCGCCCGCCCTCGCCGTCCCCCTCAGCCCTTATGCCTCCTGTCAACACTCTCCTGCCCGTCCCGAATCGAACGGCGCCCTTCTGGCTGTGCGAGGTCGATCCTCTGCTCCAGAAGCACCAATCGACAGCCGAGCTGCCTTCGCAGGTCGACGTCGTCGTCGTCGGCTCCGGCCTGTCGGGCAACCTGACGGCGTACCACCTGCTCAAGAAGGACCCCTCGCTGCGCGTACTCATGCTCGAGGCCGACGACTGGTGCTCTGGCGCGACGGCTCGCAACGGTGAGCCTCTTCTGTCCTGTTACCGAGGCGGGCGTAGTCCTCTTCATGATGGCTCTATCTCTCCTGCAAGAAACCCTCGCTGATCGTTGCTGCCCCCTGCCTTCTGCCATCCCACCCAGGCGGCCACTGCAAGCCAATGACTTACTTCGGCTACGAGGAAGAGCGCAAGATGCGCGGTGTCAAGACGGCGAATGACATGCTCGTCTTTGAGGAGTCGCACCTCGCCCGGTACGCCGCTCTGGTCGAGGCCGAGGACATCGACTGCGACCTGCACGTCACGCGGGGTCCGTCTCCCGTCGTAGTTTCATTCCCTGCGCTCGCTGTCGCCTCACGCTGACCAACTCTATCTATCTTCTTGCCATCAGCTTGCGACGTCTTCTTTGACGAGGCCGAAGCGCGGGCTGGCCAGAGCGCGTTCCGCGCCCGCCAGCGTGACTTCCCCGAGTCGATCCTGGCCGGCGGCTTGCAGGAGATCAGCGATCCGCGCGAGCTCGAGAAGATTTCGGGCATGAAGGGCGGTTTCTGGGGCGTCACCTACCCTGCCGGGCATATGTGGCCCTACAAGCTTGCGGCCGGTCGTGCGTTCTCCCTTGCCCTTATCGCGCACGCTCGTACGCTTCCAGTTTGCAATGCTCGCTCTGACGCACCGATGACCCCTCCTTCCTTTTGCAGTCGCCAAGGTCAACCTCAAGGCCGGCCTCAACCTGCAGACCCACACCCCTGTCCTTGCCCTCGACGAGTCGTCGTCACCCTCAGCTCTGTGGACGGTCAAGACGTCGCGCGGCGCCGTCCAGACCCGCACGCTCATCGTCGCCACCAACGCCTACACGTCAGGCTTCCTGCCGACGTTCAAGGGCAAGATCGTACCCGTCCGTGGCACGGCCTGCTCCATCACTCCCCCCGCTTCGCACTCGGTCGGAAGCTCGCCCGGTCCATTCAGGATGTCGTACGGCCTGCGTCACGGCAAGGGCCAGTCGGACTACATGATCCCGCGCCAAGGTCGCGGCCGGATCCCCGGCAAGGGCGACCGGAGCCTGATCCTCGGCGGAGCCAAGGGGTTGTTCCAGCACACCGAGTCGGTCTGGTACGACAACATCCGCGACGACGAGCAGATCCCCGGCGTGCGCGATTACTTTGAGGCGTACGGCCGCAAGCACTTTGCCGGGTGGAGCGGCGACGGCTCCGAGGTTGATCACGTCTGGACTGGCAGTGAGTCATCCCACGCTTTGGAAGCGCACACTCCAGCGGACACGCTCTCTTCCGGTCCATACACGTGGTGCTGACATGTCTGATCCTGCTTGTGCGCCGCTTCGCAGTCCTAGGCTACTCGAACGACCTGCTGCCGTACGTCGGCGAGCTGCCGTCACAGAAGGGCATCTTCATTCTGGCCGGTTTTACCGGACACGGTCCGTCCACCTCCTTCCTTGCGCTCTCATGTGCGCGCCATCAGCCGCAAGCCGCTCGCCCAAGCTGACCGTCCTTGCCGCTCCGTCAGGCATGCCGCGCATCCCTGCCTGCGCGCAGTCGGTCGCCGACCTGGCGCACGCCCACACCCGATCATCAACCTCGGCGCCGGCGACTCCGGCCAGCGCGATCACCCGCTTTCAGCGTGCGATCCCGGCGCCGTATTGGGTGACGGCCGAGCGCCTAGCCAGCAGTCTCAACCTGATCAAGGGCATGATGGGCGCCGCGGTCGAGGAGCCCGCCGACCTCAAGGGCAAGGTGCTCGCCAAGCTGTAGACCCGCTCCATTGCGGGAGTGCCCTCTCGTTATATACAATGCCCCGCTCTGATCACGTAGTCGACCATGATGCGAGTCGTGCCCCGACGTTGCAAGTGCTAGATGAAGCGCACCGCGGCGTGCTTGCGACAGTCTTGCGACGCGCGCGGGGCACGAGCAGTCGCGGCGCCCCCGGCCCGACAGCAGAACGAGCTCTCGCGACGTCGACCCATCCGTCAGATCCTGCTCGATCGCCTCTCATCATCCCTTGGGGCCTTGCAGGGTGCGCTCTCTCTCCATGCTCGAGCTTTGACCGCTTCATCCAGCCTACCAGGGGAGACTGACGCTCCGTCGTCGCTCGCTCGTACCGACCGGCCTGTGGCTTCCTCCCCGCCGACCCGCCCCTCTGCCAGCAGGCCCGACATGATGGCGTTCACGAGCTTGCCGCCTTCTGAAGCGGTTGAATTGCAGGCTCTAGGTCCCAGCCTTGGCCCAACACCGACGAGAGTGACCGCTCGGCCCCGCTCTGGTGACGGAAAGGAGGTCGACTTCCGCAACTTGCCGGCACTCGCGATCTCAGAGGCCGAAGCGACGACGACCTCAGGCGGTCGCCCGCCTTCCGCGCACGACGTAAGGGACGAGGTCGAGCCAGTTCCGGCTGCGCCGTCAGAGCCGAGCATACCGAAGTGGCCCTTTGCGTGCCTGATTCTGCAGCACCTGTCGTCGTGAGCTAGTCCCGCTCAAGCAAGCCCGAGCTCGCGAGGTGCGCGACCCCTTCCTGACCAGCGCTTCGCGATCTCCCTGTCTAGCGCCTTCACCGATCGAACGTTCGAGTTCGCGGCCTATCTCTACCTCGTCGTCCTCTTTCCGGGATCGTTCGTCCCTGCAGCGCTGTTGGGTCTCTTGACGACCGCCGCGGGCCTGCTCCTCAGCGGCTGGGTCGGCGGGCTCGTCGACGACAAGCCTCGGCTCGGCTTCGTTCGCGGTGCGATCGCCGCGCAGAAGGCCTCAGTCGCTCTCTCGTATGCGCTCTTTGTCGGTGCGTCTGCAACCTGCCGCTCATCCGCTCAGTCTCATCGCCGGTCCAGTTGACTGATGACGGCGCGCTCCTCTCCCGACAGTGCTGTTTGTCCCTTTGCGCGATTCGACTCGGTCGACCTGGGCTGCGCCGGCGTCCACCTTGACCCCCGCTGAGGAAGCGGCTCGGTCGCTACACCCGATCATCTACCTCGTCCTCGCGCTCATCATCGTGTCCTCAAGTGCATCCGGTCTTGCGTCCGGAGGGCTCAACGTCGCAATCCAGCGAGACTGGGTCATGACGGTCGCCGATGGCAGCACGCGCAACCTGACGACCCTCAACACATACTTGCGTCGAGTGGACCTGCTGTGCAAGCTCTTGTCTCCCGTGCGTCAATTCTTGGCATCGACGCTCCTGCTTCGAAGCTATCGTTGCTCACCCCTCAATCTACTGCAGCTCCTCGTCTCGCTTCTCACCACCGCCGCCTCGTACCAATTCTCGCTCTACTTTTACCTAGCCTTGACAGCTCTTTCGACGGGTTTCGAGTACGTCTGGGTGGAGGTCGTCTACAAGTCGTTCCCGATCCTCGCGCGGGAGGAGGGCGAGCGTCAGGCACGCATCACGGTCGAGAGGACGCGCAGAAAGGCCGAGGGTCGCAGGTCGGCTCGCCAGGTGTGGGAGACGACCAAGGCCGATGCGCGGCAGATGGGTCGTGACTGGGCCGATTTTGCGCGGCAGCCTGTCTTTCTCAGTCGGTCCTCCTTCCGGTTCGAGATTTTGTCTACCCCGGCGGCGAGCGGCGATTCCTGACACTCTCATCCTCCTCTCTGCGTTGAAGGCTCAATCTCCATCTCGCTCGTGTTTCTCACCACCTTGAGCTTCGACGGAATCATGCTGAGCTACCTCAAGTCGCAGCGAGACTTTTCGGACCCCTTCATCGCAGGCATGCGAGGCCTATCGGTCGTCATGGGCCTGGTCGGCACCGCCGTGATGCCTTTCATGGAGCGCAGGATGGGCCTCGTCCGCGGCGGCGCGTGGAGCCTCTGGTGCGTCTTCATTTTGGTTGCATTCGACCGAACCGCGACAGGCTGGCTGACACTCTCGTCGCTTTCATTTCAGGGCGGAGATCATTTGCCTCGGCCCTCCCGTCGTCACGCTCTTTGTCGGCTTGCCCGCATGGAACCCGCCGGGTCAGGGAGAGACATGGAACATCGGCCTCTTCTTTGCCTTCATCTCGCTCTCGCGCATCGGTTGATCCCGTCCTTTTGGTCACCTTGCGTTTGCTCTCCTTTGCTTTCGCTGTCTAACGCTTCATCGATCCCTGCCTCTGCTCCTCAGGCCTCTGGTCGTTTGACCTGTTCCAGCTGCAGACGTTGCAGGAGGCGCTGCGGGACCACCCACGACGGAATCGCCTGACCGCCCTTCAGCTGGCGCTTCAATCGGCTTTCGATCTGGCCAAGTACGGCATGGTCCTTGGCTGGTCGTCGCCAAAGGATTTCAAGTGGACCGCCGTCGTCTCGTTCGGCGCAGTCCTGCTCGCCGGCGGGGTGTACACAGCCTACCTAGCGCGCATGCGCGGACATCTCTTTCACTGGCGCAGGCTCAAGGACGTCGACGGGGAACCAACGTCGCAAGCAGAGGGCCGGCACTGGCACTGGAAGGCCAGATCGCAGCGACGCGAGTGGGGCGACGGGGTGATGCGGAGAAAGGGCGCAGAGCGTCCGGCATCATCTTGAGGGCTGTATCGATCGATGCGCTGGGCAGATAGACACGGGATCCCATTGGACATGATGCATTTAAAAAGGTCTCGCTTCTCTCTGCATCGCTACGCGCTGGCGGCGCAGCGTGGAACTCGACTGAACGCCGATTTGAAGTCGCTTCGGGTTGAAGTCCGCCCCCGCCCGCGCGGCAGCGGGGCCAGAGCGCCGCGGGGGGCCGCCCTATCGGACGACGCCGCCTGCTCACGCCGTATCGACCAGCTCTCCCTATATGCCCTCGACCATCGACCATCGACATCAGCTCTCACTCTTCCCCTTTACCCACAGCCCACTCTTCCTCGCTTCCACTCACCCTCCCTCAGCTCTCTTCTCGCCATGCCTTCCGTTGTCTGTGAGTTGGGCTCATCGAGGGCGCCGTGGCAGCCACGCGACAAGCCGCTGACCAGCGCCTTTCCCCTCCCCTTCCTTTCTCCCTCCCCCGCGCCTCGCCTGGCAGTCGATGTCGTTGGCACCTGCTTCTCTTACGACGCTGGTGCCGAGGCTCTGCAGGAACGTCTAGGTGACAAGCTCAAGGAGGCTGGCCTCTCCTCCAAGCTGCTCTTCTACGCCGTGCGTCTTCCACCAGCTCGGCTGCTCTCCATCACAGCCCTTTGTGACCTTGAGCTGACCGACGACGATCGACCTGTCGCCTTGCAGTGGGTCTGCGGCACGGAGCGCGACTACTCGTACCTGAGTCAGATCGGCCAGTACAAGCCGTTCTTTGACATCCTCAAGCACACGTTCTCGCGGGTCCTGTTCCAGGCCGGCGTCAAGAACCCCGAGTCGTTCTACGTGCCCGAGGACGTCGAGGTCCGTTCCTGTCACGTCCCTTGTGGCCTGCGCTGCACCTATCCTGGCGGTGCTGTGAGCTGATCGCTGCCTTTGCTTTGCTGTCCGCCCTCAGTACATCATGGCCCAGTACAAGCAGCTGAAGCCGCGGCCGGGCATGGCTGAGATGATGTCGATCCTGCGCGAGGGCGGCTTCGAGGTCTGGTGCTGCTCGGACGCGAACGTCGACCGCGTCAAGGGCTACTTTGACCAGGCTGGCGTCGACATGCCGCTGTCCAACATCCTGTCGGCCGACATGTGCGCGTCGGGCAAGCCGCATCCGTCCGTCTACAAGATGGCGCGCGAGAAGGCCGGTTCTGACCTCGAGGGCGAGGTCAGCGTATTCGCCGCGGCTCATGCGTAAGTCCTGCAGTCCCGCCTCGCCTTCTGACCTACGCTCGTGCTCGATCTGCGGCTGACGCTTGCCCCGTTTCTCCACCCCGGAACCGCACTGCGCATCCGCCAGCTGGGACATTGCCGCCGCTAAGAACGCCGGGTTCGACACGGCCTACTGCCTCATCTACGAGAACGACGAGTGCGAGGCCATCTTCGGCAAGGCCGACCTCGTCACCAAGGACCTCGTCGAGCTCGGCCGGGGTATCGTTGCCAAGTGGGGCAAGAAGTAGTCTGGCGGCTCTCTGTTCTCCTTCCTCTCTCTCTGTCTCTGTGGGACTTTCTTCGTTTGTATGCATGCGCCCGTCAAGATATGTACCGGGGCGAACAAGGCTTCCTGTGCTGAGCGCGGCTGGAGCCAGTCAGGACTTGTCGTTGATCGTCGCCCAGATTCGGCACACAACTCAGCCCGACGCGCGCGCCTTCACGCCCAGATGACGCATCGCGCGGTCTTCCGGTCTAGGTCTACCGACGCAAGTCACAGATACCTCCCGTTCTGTAAGCTCGAGAGTTGAGCTCCCGCCGAGGAACCCAAAGGACTTTCGAGGCATTCGCTCCCTGGCTGACCAGCTGACGTAGATCGTGAACCAAGTACATGCCAGAAAAGAGCGAGAGCGTGCGGGGTAGAGAGCAGAAGTGGATAGGGAGATACAAATGATGACGACCGACCCCCCTCCCTCTAGTTGATGCTCATCGCCATCAGCTTCATCGACTGGTACTCGGCGAGGCCGTACTTGGAGCCCTCGCGACCGAAACCACTCTGCTTGACCTGCAGGGCGCGGATGGGGAGGCAACGAGGGGCGAGCAAGGTCAGTCGTCGTCGGAGCAAGGTAGCAGACACGGAGGCAAGGGCGCGAGCGAAGGGGGCGACGCACACCACCGAAGGGGATGACCGTCTGCGAGATGAGGCCAGTGTTGATGCCGACCATGCCGCACTCGATGGCCTCGCCGACGCGGAAGGCTCGGCCGAGGTCCTTGGTGAAGAAGTCTGCGGGTGCGAAGGGCAGCGTCGGCTGTGGAGTCAACGCCCGGCTTCTTCAGAAGGGTTAGGGAGCGGAAAAGCGGGGGACGCACAGCCAGCGAGTCCAAAGGGGGTGTCGTTGGCGATCTCGATGAGCTCCTCCTCCGTCTTGAACTTCATGAGGCCGGCGGCCGGGCCAAACGTCTCCTCGACCGACATGAGCGTGCCTCGGCTCGGGACGTCGAGCAGGACGGTCGGGGCGTAGAAGTTGGGGCCGAGCTCGGGCAGCGGCTTGCCGCCGATGGCGACGGTCGCGCCCTTGGAGACGGCGTCCTCGACGTGCTTGGCCACCTTGGCCATCGCGCGCGAGTGGATGACGGGGCCGTGCGTGACGCCCTCGTCGAGGCCGTTGCCGAGCTTGAACGCGGCGACTGTGGAGGGTTCGAGATGGAGCGTGTCATCAGCGAGCTGTGGCATCAGAAGGATCACCACAGGCAAGGGATCTGAACGCACCCTTGGCGATGAACTGCTTGGCGAACTCGTCGTAGACGTCCTCGTGGATGAAGATGCGGTTGGCGCAGACGCACGTCTGGCCCGACAGTCGGAACTTGGAGGCGACGAGGCCGTCGACGGCCTTGGGGATGTCGGCGTCGGCAAAGACGGCAAAGATGGCGTTGCCGCCGAGCTCAAACGAGCACTTCTTGAGCGTCGACGAGGCCTGCTTCATCAGGAGCGCGCCGACGGGCGACGAGCCGGTGAACGAGACCTTGCGGACGTCCGGGTTGGTCGTCATCTCGTACCCGACGTCGACCGTGTTCTTGTTGGTCGTCAGGATGTTGACGACACCCTTGGGGAAGCCGGCCTGCTCGACGAGGGCCGCGAGCGCGAGGGCCGAGAGGGGCGTCTCCGGGGGCGCCTTGATGACAGCGGTGCAGCCGGCAGCGAGCGCAGGAGCGAGCTTTCGGGTCTGTGGAAGCACAGGCCGCCGAGTCAGCGCTGGCGCCGGAGGAAGATGAGCGTGACGAGCGAGATACGTACAATCATGGCGTTGGGCTGCAGAGGAAAGGGAAAAGGCGGTCAGCTCTTGCTGCGCGAGCCTGACCCGGCAAGGCAGAGGGCAGGAGGCGAACGCACGAAGTTCCAGCAGGCGAGGATGGCGCAAACGCCGATGGGCTGCTTGATGACGATGTTGCGCAGACCGGGGACGGCCGACGGAATGGTGTCGCCGTACGAGCGCATGGCCTCGCCAGCGAACCTGCAGCGGCAGAGGGCGGGGCGAGTCGTCAGCGCTGAGCCCGAAGGGACCGCAGGCCAGGCAGACGCGCGACGCACCAGTCAAAGTAGCCGTTGCCGTAGGCGATCTCGCCCTTGGCGTCAGCGAGCGGCTTGCCGTTCTCCTGCGAGAGCGGACGAAGATAGGAAGGAAGGGATGGTGGGGGGGGGGTTCAAAGGTCAGCGGGTTGCATGCAGCCCAGAGCGAGCTCCAATCGCGGGAAGACAGGCAGCGACGCACGACCGAGATGATCTTGGCCAGGTCCTCGGTGTTCTCGTTGATGATGCGGACGAGGTTGAGGAGGAGGTCGCTGCGCTCCTTGACACCGGTGGCGGCCCAGCTCTTGCGCGCACCCTCGGCGGCGGTGATGGCCTCGCGGACCTCGTCGGCGTTGAGGTCAGGGCACTGGGCGATGAGCTCCTCGTTGGCCGGGTTGGTGACGTCGAACGTCGAGGCCGGCCGGGCGGACGAGACCCAGGCGCCGTTGATGTAGTTGTCGAACCGGAGGAGCGACGGGTTCTTGAGCTGCAGCTTTTGAGCGAGCGACTCGACGGACGTCGTCAGGCCGGCGGGCGGGGTGGCCGAGAGGAGCGAGGACGACATGGCGCGGCGGAGGGAGGTGGCGGCGAGGAGCGAGGACGACGAGCGAGAGAGGAGCGAGGTGGAAGTCGAGGCGAGGGTGGCGAGCATAAAGTGGGGTGGCCGTTTGAAAGAAGGCAGCTCTGGGGAAAGGAACGGCGGAAGAGGAGGGGGCTGATGGATGTTGCGACAGGTAGAGCCGCCGAGGGCGCAAAGGGAAGGGAGAGGTCAAATGAGGAGGAGGCGCAAGAGTCAGCAGGACGATATCGCGGCGGCTGCGACGCCAACGACCGCGTCGTCGTCGGGCCTCCGGCCGTCGACAGCAGAGAGTGCAGCAGGACGACGCACGAGGGCAAGGGCTAGAGACAGCGGCTACGAGGACGAAGGGCTGCAACGGGAGGGTGGTGTGAGGTGCGCGTTGCTTGGGTACCAGGGAGGTCGAGCAAAACCAGGGGCCGGCACGGGTTTTTATCGCGGGCTCGCCCGTCGCATCTGCGCGGCTAGCGTCGCTTGGCGAGATTCCTCCAGCAGTTAGCGGGCAGCGGCCGGCCCAACGACCGCGGCATCTCTCGCGTAGCCGAGTTCACGCCTTCGGCCTATTCGGGGGAGGGGCAGGCAGGCCAGGCGCGCCTAGGGAGGCCGTGGCGTTCGAGGCAACGTCGGAGATCAGGGCTGGCAGAGCCTGTGTCGACGGCGGCTCAGCCCGCCCGGCGCACTGCAGTGTCGCGCGCGTACCTTGGGCTAATCCCTCTCGCTACCTGCAAGACCGCGCTCAAAGTGCAGAGTGAAGGCATGCATCTACGTCCTCCCCCTCCCACTCTCTCTTTCCGCACGCGTCACGCCGCCGTCGGCTGACGGTCCTTCTTGCCGCGAAAGAACCCGGCGAGGCCCTTGACGCCGTCGCTGAACGACTCGCAGACGACGACCTGGCCCTGGCCCTCCTTCCTCCCCCCGCCGTCCCCGTCGCCCGTGATCCACTTTGGCAGCTTGGCTCGGATCGACGGCTGGGTGTAGCGCTTGTCGACGAGGATCCTGGTTTGCGTTTGCCAAGACGGGATGAGAGGTCAGCTCACGGGAGCACGCGAGAGGGCGGAAAGGGAAAAGGGGAAGGCTGACGCACAGGACAGCATAGTCGTTGGCGTGCCGGATCGCTCGTCCGATCGACTGGTTGACGGCCTTCATGCAGAGGTTCATATAAACTTGTGTGTGGGAGTGCCCGGCGCGCGAACGGTCGTCGTCAGTCTCGGAAGACCCTAACCTAAGAGCGCAGACGAGAGAGGGCAGCAGGGAAAAGGGCAAGAGGAAGGGGGGGGGGGGCGGGAAGGACGCACGCTCGCGCCCAGCATTCTTTGCGTCTGGCCGGCGGTTGGCGAGCGCGACCTCCTCGACGTAACGCATGCGCTCCTTGAGCTCGGGGCTCGTGAGGTTGGGGAACGGCAAGCCAACCTTGAGCACGCGCGAGAGCGAAGATCCCAACAGTTGTTCGAGCGTCAGCCCGGGCAGCGATGCAGGACCAGGCAGAGGCAAGCCGCAAGAGGCCAGGCGCACCATGACGACGGCGCGGGCGAGCCGGTCGGAAAAGTTGATGCCCTCCGAGAGCTTGGCGCCGACGACGGCAAACAGCAGCGCGCCCGTCTTCTTGGTCGGCCGCCGGGCGCCGGGCGCGGTCGCTGCTGAGGCGGGCGGCTGAGTCGGCTGCGGGCCAGCCGGACGACAAGTAGTCAGACGGGCATACGTCGAGCGCGGGAACGGTGATTGGAGAGGTGGGGACGGGGGGCGGGAGAGAGGTGAAGCAAGGAGGAGAAGCGCGTACGTTGAGGATCGCATGGGTGTACTCGGCCAGAACGCTGTCGACCGACACGCCCGCCTGAGGTTCGTAGAACACCTGTCCGTGCGAAGGAGGGCGGGGGGGGCGGGGCACGCACAAGGGAGAGAGGGGCGGGGGGAGGAAACGCCGTCAGCGTGCCCAGGTCCAGAGCGGGCAGGGCAAAAGGCCGGGGGGTTGGGGGGACGGACCGTCTTCTTTGCGTCGAGCTTCTCCAGCAGCCCCGTCTTGGTCCACAGCGCCTTGACCTTTTCCAGGAACTGGCGTCGCCAAAAGGCGGGGGGGGGGGGGGGAAAGGCACAGAGGGTTTCGTCAGCCTCGGGGAAGCGCTCGTGTAGAAACGGAGGTGCGAGGAGAGTAGGGGTGAGAGTGGGGAGGGCGGGGACGCAACGGCGTACGAGGGAAAGAAGACGACGACCCCGTCCGGGACGAGGTTGCACGCGTTGCTCAGCGTCGCGCCGAGCTCGTCGAGCTGGACCGCGCAGGGCAGGACGGGGCAGGCGCCAGGGCGGGGTCAAGAGCAAGCGCAAGCAAGGGGAAGAGGCGGGGAAGGGGGGTTCTCTGCGAGTCAGCGTGGTTTGGTTCAACGCAGCGCGCAAGGGAAGACGAGAGAGTGCAAGAAGGGGAGGCGGGGAGAAACGGCGTCAGACAAGAGAGGAGAGACGCACGAGCTCCTCGTCCCCTCGCTCGCTGTACTTGAACTCCATCGACCGGCCTTTGGGCCCGCGGGGGAGGACGAGCGTGAGCAGGTTGTCTGGGGGGATGACGTGTCCGCAGGAAAAGGGGGCGAGGTTGGTCGGGGAAAGGTGGGGGAGGAGCTGGAGGGTAAAGTCGGACACCTGGGTTGGGCGGTCCGGCAGGATGGAGGGAGGGGGGGGGGGTAAGTGCGCGCGTGGGTGGGTGAGGTGAGGGATGGAAGAGAGGGGAGAGGGGGACGGACGGGCTCCATCGTCCCGCCCGCGAGGACGACGCTGCGCGCCTCGCTCACGACGTCGCGGAACATCTCGCCGGGGTTGAGCAGGAGGTACTTGAGGTGGACGGTGTGGGCGGCGGCGGCGGCGGCGGCGGGGGGCAGGCGCCTGCCCGCCGTCGGTGCTGCCGGCTCGTCCTCGCCGCCGCCGCCGCCGGCCGGGGCGAGCGAGAGGAGGACCCGACCGTCGGCGCTCGCCGAGGTCAGCGCGCTCAGGAGCGAGGTGAAGGTGTGGAAGGCGGCGACCGAGGCGTGCTTGGCGGCCGAGAGGCGGGCGGCGCGGGTTGGATCGGTCGACAGGCCTGCCATCGTTGCCCGCGTGCACGGAGGGGGGGCGGGGTGTGAGAGGAAGACGAGCGAGAGAGAGAGACAGGGAAGGAGAGAGAGAGAGAGAGAGAGAAAGGAAACGACGCACTCTGCCGGATCGCCTCATCCATCACGTGTTCGGCGTACCCGCCCACCTTGACGGCGATGCGAGCCTCGGCGAGCCAGCGCGCGAGCTCGAGCAGGTTGACCTGATCGCGGGCCCGCCCGAGCTGGGCCATGAGGGTCGGGACGTCCATCAGCTTTTGCTGCTGCTGCTGCTGCTGCTGTTGCTGCTGGCGGTGAGGGCTCGACGACCCGCCGCCGGCCGCAAACGCCTCGCAGACGGCGACGAGCCCCCGCAGCACCCCGACGGCCTGCCTCAGCCTGATCAAGTTGTCGCTCCTCAGCCTGCCCTTGAAGCGTTCGACGTAGGCCTCGAGCTGGCGCTGAGCCCGGCCGAGCGCGCGGTCCGTCGTCGCGACGCTGTGGATCGCGAGCAGCGTGTCGATCAGGTTGTGCGCCTCGTCGACGATGAGCACGTTGGACGCGAGGTCGATGGCGAGAGCCGAGCGAGCCGAGGCGTGCAGGACGAGGTTGTACGGCAGCGCGACGATCTGGGGGGGGGGGGGGCGGCGGAAGAGAGAGTAGGTGTCAGGCAGGAGGGGGGGGGGGGAGGGTGCAAGAAACGGGAGGGGAAGAGGGAAGGGGGGGTCCCCCCAAACGCACCTCAGCCTGATCAATCAACGCCCGCGAGCCATAGTAAGCGCAGCAGCCCTCCTCCTCGCCGAGCCGCCTCAGATCCTCCACGTCCCTGACCCGACTGAGCGCGCGCTCGCCAAACCGCTTGCCCTTGTCGGACCGTTCGATCCCGCCGTCCGCTTTGGACGGGAGGAACGCGCAACCCCCCGACGAGGACGAGGACGAGGAGAGGAGGTCGAGGCAGCGCTCGTCGAGCCCGGTTGGACCGCCCGAGAGGACCGAAGGGTTGACGCACAGGTTGCGTCTGGACCCGAGGGCGAGGGCGCGGATCGCCGGCTGCCCCTCCTCCTCCTGCTGGGGGAGCTTGGCGTCGGTGCTCGGTCCAGCAGGACCAGCAGCGTCGGCGGCGGCGGCGGCGGTGGCGGGGGCAGCGGCAAACGTCGTCTTGCGCAGCTCGGCCAGCACCTGGGCAAGCTGCGAGTGGGTGCGCGAGGCAAAGTAGATGCGGGTCGGGACGGCTGCGGCTTGGCTCGCGGGGTCGTCCGAGGGGTCCGGGGCGGCGGGGTTCAGCCTGGTCGAGGACCGTCCCGCGGGCGAAGAGGGGGGGGGGGTGAACGCGAGGATATGAGCTGTGTGGGTGAGAGAGAGAGAGAGAGAGAGAGAGAGAGAGAGAGAGAGAGAGAGAGAGAGAGAGAGAGAGAGAGAGAGAGAGAGAGAGAGAGAGAGAGAGTGTGTGTGTGAGAGAGAGGGACCGGACGGACTGGGCCATGAGCGCGCGAACCTCGGCCGAGAGGTACACCTCGCCTTGCTTCAACTCAGCCCGCGACGACGACGACGACCCCCCACCTCCAGGACCGCCGAGGGCAGCGTCGTCGGTCGTCGCCTCGGACGGCAGGAAGCGATCGTCGGCGGCGTCGGCGTCGGCGGGGGCGGGTGGCTCGAGCTCGACGGCGAGTCTCTGGGGGGTCGCGTTGAGTTGGGTTGAATTGGGTTGGGTGGGGGCGGAAGGCAAGACGTCAGGGACGGACGGGGAGCGCGGACTTGCCCGTGCGGCAAAAGAGGGCGACAAGGAGTGGGTTGAGGGGGGGGGGGGAGAGAGAGAGAGAGAGAGAGCGAACTGACCGCCTTCTTCCTCCTCCCCCCACCCCCACCGCCCGCCTCCCCAACCTCCCTCCGCCAACCGACCTCGTCCTCAGCCCGGCGGACCGCCGCCAGCCTTTCGTCTGCGCGTGCGCGTGCGCGCTCGAGCTCGGCGTGTTTGAGGGCGACGAGTTTGGGGATGAGCCAGGGGGGGTCTGGGGGGTTGGGTGGGTGGGTGGGTCGGGCGGGGCGCGGTCAGTGAGCGGACCGCGAGAGGTATGGCAAGCTATCAAGCAAGGCAGAGAGAGAGAGAGAGAGAGAGAGAGAGAGGGAGGGGAAGAGAGACCGAACCGCCCTCGTCCGCTTCGTCTTGAAGCCGACGCCGATAGCTCTCGAGCTCGGCCGTCCGCGACCGACGGTGGTCGTCCCTGAGCCACTGGACGGCGGCGGTCAGGAGCGAGAGGGACTTGCCCTGGGGTGTGGGTGGAATGTCAGCGAGTGGGTGGGTGGGTTGCCTCGTTCGCTCGCTCTCTCTCTCTCTCTCTTCCTCGCGCATTGCTTGCGTCGGATCGACCTGCCCTGCTCAGCTTCCCCTCGGCGCTCCTGTGAACGCGAGAGAGAGAGGCCAACTGACCGTCCCCGTAGGGCTCTGGACGAGCCCGACCTTGCCCGCCTCGAGGGTGGCGTAGAGGTGGCGCATGAGGTCGAGTTGGATGGGGTAGGGTCCCTGAGGGTAAGGGAAGGGGAAGGTGTCGGGAGTTGGGAGGGGAGAGGCCATCTGGGGGAGTGGGGGGGGTCATGGGGGAAGAAGATCAACGACGCGTCGGGTGAGAGGGACACAGAGACCTCCACCTCGGGGCGATCGAGCGGGGCGATCGAGCGGGCGATCGAGCGGGTCGCTGCATCTCCCTCCCTTCTCTCTCCCTCTGCTCTCCCCTCCCCTCCCCCCACCCACCCACCCACCCAGCATGACGCGTGCCCTTGTGACCTGGCTGCTGCTAGCCTTGGCCGCCCTCCTCAGTCAGATGACGTCAGCCTACACGGTCCCCCTGAGCTCGCTCGACGTCACCCACCAGGTGCGTCCCCCTCTGCACACCCACCAGGCTGGCTGACTGATGACTCTCCCCCCTCCAGGCCTGCTCAGGCATGTGGGGTCCCACCCAGTCAGCTCCCCCTCCTTGCATCGACCGTGCGTCTCGTGACCCCCTCTCGCCTAGCCTCTCCACCCCAGCTGACCCCCCTCTCCACTCACTCCCAGTCACCTTTGACCAGGGCGAGGGCCAGCTCGCCCTCGTCATCTACGAGTGGACCGACGGTCCGCGTTCCTCTCCTAACCCCTTCAGTGTCGTCGGGCGGCTGACCAATCTTGACTGGCCCACCAGTCGGCTACCTCGGGGTCGACAACCCAGCCCTCATGACGGCCGAGGCCGAGACCTACGGCTACGTCCCTCGAACCTACATCTGTCCGCCCTCGCCCTCTCTCTCTCTCTCTCTCCTGCGCTTTGCTTGCCGACGCTCCATCGCCCGCAAAACGAGCCTCGCCTCGCCCAACCCATGCCCCTCCCCTCGACTGACCGACCTCCCTCCTCCTTCCTTCCTCCCCGCCATCCACGCACCCCTCTTCCCCTTCCCTCACCACCCCCCCCCCCACCCCACACACACACACCCTCTCGAAAGGCACGACCGACGCCCTCCGTCAGAACCTCTGCCTGGCCTCTGAGCTCGGCGAGTTCATCGTCCGTCCACCTCGTGCTGCTGCTGCTGTCGGCGACGACGAGGACGACGAGGGTCAGGTCGGGTCCGCCCAGCCCCCACCGCGGGAGGAGACGAGCATCTTCACCGAGGGACTGCGCTTCGTCGGCGGGTCGACCGCGGGAGCGGGGGCGGACGACGAGCGGAGGAAGGGGGTGCGCGGGAGGCAGGCGGTCGACGACGACGACGACGACGACGACAGCAGCAACAGCAGTCGCACGGCGTCGTCGTCGTCGAAGGCCGCGGCGGCTCAACCGACGTCGACGACGCCGACGAGCCCGAGCTCGGCTCAAGGCGATCCAGCGGTGGACGAGCCAGCAGCAGGGACAGTCGCGTCCTACGTGGTTGGGTCGGGCCAGGTCGTCCGGTACAACGTCACCCGGACGGGGTACTACTGCGTGCGTTCCCCTCCTCCTTGTCGTCCTCTCTCACGCGACCCTCCATTCCCATTCCCCCCCCCCCCCTCCCTCCCTCTTCCCTTGCCCTGCTCGGTTGCGTTTTGCACCGCTCGCCAGCCCCCGCCGCCGCCGACGCTGAAGCGCGATGTCTCACCCCCTCACACCTCGCTGCACCCCCCCCCCGCCCCCTTCCGCGCCCGCCCGCCCGCGCATGACAGGTTGGAGTCGTCCCGGTCACTCTCCTCCCCCCCACCTCCTCCTCCTCCTCCTCCATCCCAGCCGCAGCCCAACACGGCTCCTTCACCGGCCACCTCGTCTTCCACAACGTCTTCCCCGGTCACCTCCCCGCGGCTGACCACCCCAAGCTCGCGTGGTACCTCTTGCTCACGACCGTCTACGCCCTCGTCGGCCTCGGCTGGGCGGGGCTGTGTTGGAGGTTCAGGCGCGAGCTGCTGCCGATCCAGGTCCGTTGTCGCGTCGGGTTTGGGCGTGTTGGCCTGTGGCGGCGCGCATCCTTGCGGCCTGGGCTCTCCGACTCGCCTTTGGCTGACAGACCAAACCTCACCCCCCCCCCTCTTCTCTCTCGTCCTCTTCCCCTCTCGCCTCCCCCCCCCCCCCTCCCCTCCCGTACGAAAAAAGCATTACATCGGACTGACGCTCGGCTACCTCACGCTCGAGCTCCTCCTCACCTTTGTCTACTACCGCTGGCTCGACGCCCGCGGGCCCGGGCGGGCGGCAACGGCGTTGCTCGTCGTCGTCAGCGTCCTCAACGCCGGGCGCAACTCGGGCAGCTTCTTCTTGCTGCTCGTCGTCGTGCGTCTCTTGCGTCTTTGTCTCCCCTCCCCCCCCCCTCACCTCGCCTTCTGTTGTGCGCGCTGTATGGCAAGGCGGCCTGCTGCTAGAAGTCTCCTCGGTCCTTTTCGCCCGACTGACGCCTTCGAACCCCCTTCTCACACCGCCCTCCCCTCCCCCAAAGTCTATGGGCCTCTCCGTCGTGACCCCCACCCTCCCCCCGTCGATCCTGCGCAAAGTCCAGCTCCTCGCCCTCGTCCACTTTGCCTTTGGCCTCATCTACGCCGTCGGCTCCGTCGCGGTCGAGCTCGAGTCGACCTCGCTCCTCGGCCTGCTCGCCATCGGTCTCGGCCTCAGCGTCTCGCTCACGACGTTCCTCATGTGGACGGCCGTCTCGCGTGCGTCTTTCTCTCTGCTTTGCTGTCGTCATCTGACAGGCTTGGTCGCGAGGGCTCGACCTGCCCCCCTCCGCCTTGATCGCCCTGAATCGCTGAGCCTCGTACCACTTTGCCGCCTCCCGCCCGCATCCCCCCCCCCCCACACACCCCCGTCTGCAGTCAACGGCACGATCCTCCACCTCGAGAAGCGCAAGCAGCACGCCAAGCTGCGCATGTTTCAGCTCCTGCACCGGATCCTCATGTCCGCTGTCTCTCTCTCTCTCTCTCTCTCCCTCTCTTTCTCGTCCTCCTCCTCCACCTTCTCCGCTCTTCCTGTCCCTTTTGCGCCCGTCCTCCATCCCGTCTCGGGAACGCACACGCTGACACCTCCGCCCTCCCTCTCGTCCACCCCGAACCCGCCCGACGCAAAACTCACACAAAAAAAAACAGGGGAGCCGTCTGCGCCGTCGCCGCCTTCTTTGTCCTCTCGGCCGTCGCGCTCTCTGATCGATCGAGCGACGACTTTGCCCCTCGGTCGGTTCAGCTGCTCTCCTCTCCTCTCCCCCTTGCGCGGTAGCGCCCTTGCTCTCGCCCACGCACGTCGTCGAACCGTTGTTCAACTGACCACCCCCCTCCCCCCCTTGCCCCCCACCACCCGTCCGCCTTCCCCGGGGACCTCCCCGACGACTCGTCTCGTGCCGACAGCAACTGGCAGTACCGCTGGTTCCTGCTCGACGGCTCGCTCTCGACCATCTACGCCGTCGTCTGCTTTGGCATCGCTTGGCTGTGGCGCCCGACGGGGCGCAACGTCCGGCTGGCGATGAGCGAGGAGCTCGCCCAGGTGCCGTCCTCTTCCCCTTGGAACCTTCCCCCCCCCCCCTTTCCCCTCTCGCTCCCCTCCCTTCCGTCCCCTGGTCCTCCTCGCTCTCCGCCTTGCAAGGGACGGCAAAGCCTGACTCGTGCTCGACCTGACCCTGACCCGACACCCAGGACGAAGCCGAGGCCGACGCCGAGGACTACGAACTGGCGCAACACCGCCGCCGGCGCGGGTCAGGTGCCTCTGACGAGGACGACGACGACGACGACGACGACGACCTCGAAGCGGCCCGCCCTCCAGGGCTCGCTCGACCAGACCCGCCGCCGGGGTACGACGTGCCTTCCTCCACCTCCCCGTCGGCGGCGGCGGCGGCGGCTCGCCAACAGGCGTTCGCAGCGCGGGACGCGAGGGAGCACGTTGTGTTTGCGATCGACGACGACGAGGAGGAGGAGGAGGGGGAAGACGAGGACGACGACGACGACGACGACGACGACGAGGGGGATGCTCGAGCGGGAGGGGAGAGCAAGCGACGGGCTGCGGCGGCGGCGGCGGACGACGAGGACGAGGGCGAGGCGGACGCGCTCGTCGGCAAAGCCGGCGGCGGGTCGTCGTCGTCGTCGTCGGGCAGCAGGAGGGGCTGAGTTTCGGGCCAGAGAAAGGGGGGCGCCGGGCGGCTTCCGGCTGCCCCCTTTCGCGCTCGCACCGCCCCGCTTCGTCGACTGAGATCAGATCCACTTCTTTTGCCTGCCCCTCCCCCCCTCCCTTTCTCCCCGCGGGCCCACCTAGCTTCCAAGCCGGCGCTCGCCAAAGGCACAGAGGCGTAGAAAGACATGCAAGACCTCGAGGCGTGGCGTTGGGCGAGAAAGGGTGTGTGTCCTGTGGGCAGGCAGCACTTGAGGCGCGAGCGACGAGGGTGGACGGCCAAGAGGACAGGGTCGGGGCCGGGACGGCGCCCGACAGGGATAGCCTAAGGAGAGTGAGGGAGCGTAAGGGGGGGGGGGGGCGTCTTCTTCAAACAATCGTTCTCTTTTCGTACATGGGAGACGCTCCTGCTCAGACTGGAGTGGGTGGGTGGGACGACGCGGCATCAGTACTGACCGCCCTGCTGCTGCTGCTGCTGCTGCTGGGGTCCGGAAAGGATCGCTGAAATCAGCCGCGTCATCGCAGACGAGATTCGCACACGGCCAGCAAGCCGACGCACCTGCTGCTGATAGTCGTGCTGCTGCTGCTGCTGCGCCCTGAGCTGCTGCTGTTGGGCGAGCAGCTGCTGCTGGTACTGCTGCTGCTGCAGAGTCGTCAGTTGGGGGCTCGACTGGGGCGCCGGCGCGCCCGACGACGACGACGACGACGAGTGGAAGTAGGGGTGCTGGAGGGCCTCGTGGGCCGAGCACCGCAGGGCCGGGTCAAAGTGGAGGAGCGACTCGAGTAGCGAGATGGCTACAGGGTCCGAAGGGGTGGGTCCCAGGTCGTGGCAGAGCGCCGAGGGTCAGTCAGCGTCGAGCTCGGGCGAGCAGCGAGCCACGGCGGGGTGGACGAGTGGGAGAACGCACCCGCTGGCGGCGCTCGCGGGATGAGGGTGTGGAACGGCTGGCGCGGATACTTCTGGAAGGGGCGGAGGACGATTTCGGGCTGCATGCCGGATGTCACGGCGCATCGACCAGGCGTTCCGCGTCGTCAGGCCCCGCGCGCAGGAAGCAGGAGAGGGATGCGAGAAAAGAAGCGAGGACCGCACCGAGTCGGCGTTGATCTTGCGCAGCGTCCGGTCGTCCGGCGTGCCGATGATGCGCATGATCTGCGTCAGCTGGTCGTTGTTATCGCGCCCGCGGAAGAGCGGGTAGCCGAGGATCATCTCGGCCATGCTGCGAGCGGGGGCGGGGGCGGCGAGCGCGAGAGGTCAGCCAGCGCTGGCAGAGCGGCTTACGGCCCAGCCTGGAGAGTCCGTCAAAGGCAGGACGCACATGCAGCCGGCGGACCATATGTCGATGGAAGTCGAGTACGTCCGGCTGCCAAGCAGCACGTCTGGCGCGCGGTACCACAACGTAACGACCTTTGATGGGGCACAGGACGAGGAAAGCTTGGTCAGCGCGCACAAGCAGAACTGGGAGGGCGGGCAGCACCTCTCAGCGACGCACCTCGTTGGAGAACGTGTTGACCGGCACGCCGAACGCGCGCGCGAGACCAAAGTCGCCGAGCTTCAGCTCACCCCGCTTGGTCAGGAGCAGGTTCTGCGGCTTGAGGTCGCGGTGCAGCACCCTGTTGTCGTGGCAGAAGGCGACGCCCTGAGAGTGCGCCGACATGAGGAGGCGCAGCCGGCGGTGTGCGTGAGTCTGCTGTCTGATGACAGGATGACAAAAGACTGACACAGCCGTACCCGCAGGAGCTGAAACATGAAGCTCTTGACCGTGCCGAGGTCGAGCGCACCCCGATCGCCGTGTGTGTCCATGTACTTCTTGAGGTCCTGGTCACAGAACTAAGTTGAGCAGCAACGTCGCGTCCGAGGAGAGGTCAGCGGTCGGCAGCTCGACGAGGCTGGGGCAGCAGAAGCGAGGTGCGCGCACCTCAAAGATGAGGATGAGCTTGGTCTCGGTGTGTATGACGTCCCGCAGGCCGACGATGTTGGGGTGTTTGAGCTCTGCAGCCGGTCGGGCCAGCGTCGCGCGAGGCACAAAGCAAGGCACGTCAGCCAGGGCTGGCCCTTGCGACGACCCGAGCTCAATGCTGCGCCAGAGCATCACGAGGGCGCTCGACGTAGCACTCTGAGTCCCTCGGACGCCCCTCGCCGCCAATCAGACAGTCTCGGTCAAGGGCAACACGCACCTTTCATCAGGCTGATCTCGCGGATCGCTGTGCTCGGCGTGCCCTCTTCAGGGTCGAGGTGGATCTCCTTCAGCGCGACAATCTCGTTGGTCGTCCGCGACCGTCCCTGTTGCGCGGTTCAAGTAGGAGCCGATCGATGGCAAGAGCGAGGGTGTGATTGTGATGGAGGTACCGAGGGGTCGATAAAGGGTACGGTCCAGGCCCGTGGGAGGTCGCGGAGGCAGAGGGCGAGGCGCGCAGTGGTCGAGCAGAAGTGGCCACACGTTCGCGAGTTGGTCGTGCGAGGCGGCAAGGGCACCGGAGCGATAACAGACCGTGCAGCACGACGACAGGCGACGAGCCAGTGGTGGGAACGAGAAGCCCGAGTCGGCGAGGCGAAGGCGAGGAAGGCGAGAGCGCGGAGCCGGGACCAGGCAGCAAGGGGTTGACAGTTTCGGTCCAAACGCAAGGGGTCCGCCGTTGAGCGAGTCGTCGATGTGGGCGACGACGAGAGCAGAAGTATCAGGTCGACCGAGTACCAGGCACGACCGGTGAGGAGAGGTTAGGACGATGGTGCACGTGCGCAGGCAGCGGAGAGGTGAAGTTGACCGAGGAGGAGCGAGGAAGGAGAGCAAGGGGATGGATGAGCAGGAAGCAGAAGGGGGTTGCGTGAGCGAGATGGTCGACGCCTCCTACGACGACAGTCGACTCAGCGCAAGCAGCGAACGGACCTTGAAGACGCTGGCGTACGTGCCCTCGCCGAGCTTCTCAAGCTGGATATAATTCATCCTGTGGAGGAGGGAGAGCGTGGGAGGGAGGTGGGGAGGGGAGCGTGACGAGGATGGCCGTTGCAGGTCACGCAGCGGTCCTTCTTTGGCCAGGCCCATCCTGGGCAAGGCCGGACCATCTCGACCTCTCTCCTCCCCTTGCTCTCTCGGACCGTACGCCCAAGTCTTCCCTGCCCCTGGAGCCCATGCGGTCCTCTCTCCTGCGGCCAATCATGGCCCATACTTCAATGGTCGCGGCGGCCAGGCGCCCACCCTCCAGTTGCTGCCCAAGCACCGGATGCTCACCAGCGAGCGTACCGCAGGTCCTCAGCCGACAGCGCGCGACGGTGCCGCCCTCGCCTCAACTCTGGCAGCGCCGGCACTTTGCGACGCCGTCGACAGACCAACCTCCAGCGTCGCGAGTCGCGCAGTCTGACCGTGGTCGGCTCGACGGCGAGCTGGGCGACGCGTTGGACCAGCCAGCTCGGAACAACGTGATCGCCCTACCCTCGCCCTCGGACCCCGCCGCCGCCCCTCCTGTCACTGCCGCAGCGTCGACCTCTTACCCGGCGTCGTCGCCTTTGTCCGGGCTGCCAGAAGCTCACAGACCTCGGCCAGAGCCGCATGATGCCTCACCGTCGTCTGACATGCACCGACCACCTCCTTTGGCGGCCTCGCAGGACTCCGTCGTCGACCCTCCCTCGAAGCAGCCGCACTCGTCATCGTCGGCGCCCTCTTCCACCCCGGCCACTCCTCCGACGCACCCATCCTCATGGCGCCCACCCTTCCCGCTCCCAACCGACCTTTCAACACTCCTTTTTCGCCTGCGCTCGCTTCAGACATCCACGGCGCACCTCGTCCGCGGCCGACTGGCCGACTACCTCTCGCGCGCAAGCGCAGCGATCCGCCAGGCGCGCGCGACGGCCGAGGAAGAGCGCGTGCGGCTGCTGACGGCTGGCAAGCTCGTGTTCGGTCAGGTTGGCGGGCGCGTGAACTCAGTCACGGGCTACGACGGGATCGAGCGTTTGAAGGAGGGCGTGCGGGTCAAAGGTACGTCGCCTCGCCGCTACTGAGCTCGCCACCCGCGCGGCGCCAATGATTGACGACGCCGATGCCTGACAGAACTCGCCCTGACGGAGCTTCGCGTGGCCCTGACGGAGGCCAAGACGACGTACCACCAGACGCTGTCGTCGTCGTCGGCGTCGCAGCGTGAGCTCAATGACCTACTGCAGCGCAAGCACTCGTGGTCGACGGCCGACGTCGAGCGCTTCACGCTGCTCGTGCGCGAGGACCATGAATCATCGGCGGCGGCGGCGCACGCTAAGGACACGGTTGAGCGGCTCGAGGGCGAGGCCGACCGGGCATTTGACGGCCTGATGCGAGCCATCCTGCAGCGTTACCATGAGGAGCAGACATGGTCGGACAAGCTGCGCTCGCTCTCCTCATACACGCAGCTGCTCGTGCTCGGCGTCAACGCGCTTCTGTTCCTCGGTGCCGTTGTCGTCGTCGAACCGTGGAAACGCCGGCGCATGGTCGACGGCTTTGAAGGTCGCGTGCGCGAGATGAGTGCCGAAATGGGCGCGACCGTCAGGGACGAGGTCGAAGGCCTCAGACGCGAGCTCGTCGCCTTGCGCTCACCAACGCCAGGGACAACTCCAGCGGCGGCTTCTTCCGCCGCCACAATGCCCACGCTCGCCGAGGACCCATCGGTCCTCCCACCCCCGTCGGTTGCGCACCTCGTCGAGACGGCGCCTGCTGTCGCTCAGTCGCCACAGCCCTTGCCGCGGCCGCCATGGCTGCTTCCGACCCCGACGTTTCCCTATCACTACCCGTCGCCCGCACTGCTCGCCCTCCCATCACGCGCCGTCGAGACCGCCCAGGCTGGGTGCGTCAAGGCATGGCTCGATGCTGGTTCGGCCGAGCGTGGGCTTGCCATTGCGACCGGTGTAGGCGTTGGCGTTGTCGCCCTGATCGTCGCGTTGTTCAAGAGATAGACATGGTGTTAACCGAATAGGCTCTTGTGATAAGGTGTGACCATTGCTTCGCAGTAGCCGGGCACTCACGACACGAACGAGAGGACATAAATCAGGTGATACCGAAGAGCACCCATAAACAACCGAGGCAAGGGCACTGGTGGGGGGGGGGGAGAGCGGAGGTAAATGGACAGCGTCGCGGAAGAGGACTACCACTTGCGCTGAGCGACGAGCTGCTCGCGCCTCTGCAGCTTCTCGCGCGACCACTGGGCGGCCTTGAGGCGCTGCCGGGCGACCTCCTTCTGCTCATCCTGGGCCTTTTCGGACGAGGGCCGGACGCACGTCCCCCGCCCGCGATCGTTCTTGGCAAGAGCGAACAGCGCGCAACCGTCGTAGGAGACGGTGCTCGATGCGAACAAAGGTGTGATGACCGACGAGAGCAGTCTGCCGGTCGTGTCGTCGTAAGTGCAAGCGATGGGCTCCCTGTTGGTACAGAAGGGATGAACCGTGTGCAGAAGCGGGAGTCAGCCGGCGGGCCAGCATGCGAACGGCAAGGATTGTAATGGGTGAGGCACGCACGAGTGGGAGAACGAGCTGTAGCGGCAGATCGTCGATACCCCGTCGGCTGAAGGCTCACCCTGCGTGTCGTTGGCGTCTACGCCAAAGTCGACCGGGATCTCGTCCGTCAGCGGCGGGCAAGTGTCTGTTGGCGGACAGAGAACGGACGGCCGGTGAGCTTGACTCTCGGACTGTTGAGAAGAGGTGGGACAACGGAGAACAGGTGAAGGACACACAGAAGCAGCCGGGCTTGAGGGACGATGTGAGTCGGAAGCGGGAGAACGGGACTTGGCCGGGCGAGGTGCCTAGCGGGAAGGCTGTGACAGGCTCGAGGGCCGCGAGCGAGGCGATGGCGAGGAGGAGAGCCGAGGCAGAGACGAGCATCTTGATAACGAAAGGCGTGCTGGACTTTTTTTGCGGAACGGGCGAAGGAGGAAGTCGGCAGCGGACGGGAGACGGCTGTAGAGGGTGGCGGGCTGGGCGACGACTGGCGGCGCACGGGAGAAACGATGAGGCTGCGATGAAGATGTCGGACGAGTGGGGGCCAAGAGCCAGCTCGATCTTGATGCAGTGCAGTGGTAGGCGGCGTGTATAGGTTGCGAAGGCGACGAGGGGATAGCCTGAGCAAGAGCGGGAAGGGACCTGAGCTCTTATGAGGAGGCAGGAAAGCAGGCAGGCCGGTAGATTAGACTCGACGACCAGTGTGTGTGCATGCGAACACGTCGTGTCGGGAGAATCGGGAATGGCAGGCGCGCTGGGCAAGGACCGGCCACCTGGCTGCACCCTGTGAAAGAAGCGGTCGGCAGAGGTCAGAGCATCGCGCGGTCAAAGGCAAAGCTGCACTGGCTGGCGAGGGTCGATGGACGGGGAGTGGGCGGATGGAAGGGCAAAGGGGAAGGCCGCGTCGCGTTCGGCGTGTCTCGCCAGCAGCAGGAGGCGTCGGATTCCGAAACCTCCGCGCCTTGCGACCGCCCGACGACGACGCAGCCATCTCTCCCTTTTGCTCATTCTGAACTTTCTCACCGCGTCCTCGTCCGCTGGCCGTTTCCGGTGATGACTGCGAGGATCTATCAAAGGCAGAGCCAGAGCTGCAGTTTGTAGGACAGCGTCGAAGTTGGCTGGGCTGCGCGCCACTATCACTGTCGTCCGTGCAAGCGGCGGTTCGCGCTTAGGTAAGCCGGCAGCCATCTCGATCGCCGAACTGGGGCTCCGCCTGCCGGCCAGGCCGCCAGGGCGCAGCGGCAGCCTGCGGCAGCGAACTGGCAAGGCCCGAGGTCCTGTTGCCTCGAACGTCCCTTCCTCCCTTCGACTGTCCATTCCTCTGGACCACGCCGTCCATCAAAGGCGCTCCCGACGGCGCTCGCACCTCGATCAAGTCATTCCCTCAAACCCCTGCACTTGGACCGACTCTGTATGAGCAATCTCGGCGCGTCGCGAGCGGGGCCGCGTCCCTCGACGGTCGGTCCGCGGCCGACGACGATGAACCAGGCGTGCGCCCACTGCAAGACCATCAAGGCCAAATGCGTTCCTGGTGGATCTCAAGGTGGCTGCAAGCGGTGCGCCGACAGCGGTGTCACCTGCATGCCCGTGGCGCGCAAGAAAAGATGAGTCGCTCTTCCACCCGCCCTTGCGTCGGCCGCCTAACCGAGAGCGACCTCCTGACCAGAGCCCGATTCTGACGACGGCTCTTCTCGTCTCTCGACCATCTGCTGCTGCTTGTCCTCTACGGAGCCTTATCCCAAGCGGCTCGCGAGCACGTCGCCGGGTTTCCAGTTGCCGCACCAGTGGCCCGCTGCCGCGCCGTCAGCTGCCAGTAGCTTCACCACGCCGATGAGCGTTTTCGACGACCACAGGGCGGACGACTCCGCGTTCACGCACGGCGAGTCATCTGCGGCGCCCGGTATCTGGCCACTGGGCGACACTATCAACGACGGTATCCTCTCGGAGGAGGAAGCGGTCAGCCTGCATCACTTGTGCGTCGCCGAAGCACGGCCACAGCGGCTACGCCCCCTGTCGAATACTGACTCGCGCGCCTGCGCTCCCCTTGCCTGCAGCTGGTGGGCCGAGCTCGCAGAGTACAGCTTCATCCTTGATCCGGCGCTCGACACCTTTCACTCAACCCGCGCGCGGTCGCCACTCCTTTTCGTCGCCATTTGCGCCGTCGCCGCCCAGTTCTCACCCACGAGCGCGGCGCTCAGCAAGCGGCTCGAGCGCGCCTTCCGGGATCTCCTGGCCAAGGCTTTCGTCGAGGACGCGTCCTCGATAGAGACGGCACAGGCACTTTTGTCGTCATCCCGTGGTTGGTGCGCGCCTGCTTCTGCATTGTCGGCTGCTCAAAACCACCCGACTGACGACCGCCCTGCATCCCGCGCAGCCACCGGCAGCGTCGTCGCTCGCGGACTTGAGTTCGCGGTACCTCGCCCTGGCGCTCAACAACTATCGCGACGTGACCTCTTTTGAGACGCGCATGGGCGTGCCTCTGTCCCTGCGCGCTACGGCAGCGCGTGAAAGAACATTCTCTGTGCTTTATCACTTCGACCTCGGCTATGCGCTGGTGTCTGGCCGCCCCGCGACTTTGGCCGCTACACCCTTGCTTGACAGGTTGGAGTCATGGAGCTGCCAGGCCCACAGTTCGCCCGCCGACGTCCATCTCGCCAGCCTCCTCAGCCTGCGACGGGCTCTGGTGCGTGCTGCGCAGAATGGTAACCAATCCTTTGCGACGACGTTCTGACGATTGCCTTCTTTCGCTCTGCTTGTCCAGACGGCTTCCATCTTGACCGGTCAAACGCAAGACGTCGCCACGATGAGTCCGTCAACGATCCTTAGCATCTCGGACGACCTCTTTGCCTCGTGGGAAGCGCGCTGGTTGGCCAAGTACCCTGCGCTTGCCTGTCGGTGCCTCTCCTTGCCACCTTGCCTGTAATGCCCACCGTGTCTGACGCCCTCTTTGCCCTCTGCTGTACTCTCTCGGTAGCCAACCTTTACGTCTCGCTCGTCCGGCAGACCGCAGAGCTATCGCTTCTTACCTTTGTCATGTTTGGCCGCGAGCGTCAAGGCGCCCCGTCCCCGCTCCTGGTTCGCGCTTGCATCAGTGCGGCGGTCAGAAGCTGCCAATCAGCTCTGGCCTTCGGCATACGTGGCTCAGTCCTGCCCAACAACAAGTACGTGCCTCGTATATCTTGACAGCGACATCGCATGTGGCCCCAGAGCTGACGAAGTCGACCCGGCGTCCCCGCAGCATCGTCATGGTGGTCTACGCTGCGCTGATCCTCCTCAAAGTATGTGCCGCTCCTTGTTGGAATGAAGTCGTTTCTTTCGGCTGACCATGGCTGCGATGCCGCCTTGACGTGGCCCTCTTTCCTGCAATGCCAGCTCAAAGACGACTGGTCGCCCGACATGGATGCTCTGGCGCTTGTGCGCACGCTTTCGGCGCAACTTGAGATCTGGGGTGGTGTGACGGGCCACCGACGGAGTCGAGGGACGCAGTACAGCGCCAAGCTTGCCCGTACCCTCGGCGCGACCTTTCCACTCGAACCCACGCCCATTGGACCGCTTTCAGCGAGTCCTGGACAGCTGCATGCTGGCTCGACGGCGGGAGATGCGCTCGCAGCCGGCGGCGTCGCCCCGCAGCGCCCACCCGCGTCGGACCCTGGCAACCACTTGGCCTCGTCAGGCACTGTTGGTGACCGAGACTTGGCGCAAGGGTCGTTGCTCGACCAGCCGTTTCATCCGTCCGGCCTGCCACCCGATTTGTCGCCCGACAGCGACGGCTTTGACGGCGCAGCAACTGTCGACGAGCTACTCGCGATGTTTGCAATGGATACCGTGCGTCGTCGTCACTGTTCTCGTATGTGTCTCAGAAGGCGCGGTCGCTGACGACGATTCTCGTTCACAGCGCCAATGGGAGACGTGGTCAGCGAGCAACGCAGGGTCGACGACCGCGCATGCCGGTGCGCTTCCCTTTCTACCCTTCTCCCCCCCCCCCTTCTTCTCGCACTCGAAGCTGATGCTGATCCTTCTGCCCTCTTTCATCGCCGACCGCATTCGATCATGTCTCGCCCTCTCGCCCCGCAGACTTTGTCTGAGCATTCTTCGTCTGGTCGCTCATCGGTGCCCTCGTCGCCGCCTCCGAAGTCGCTTCCTCGCGCTGCTGCTCTCCATTCGCACAGACGCTGGCGGCCGAGCGCGAGCTCAAGCACGACCACAACCACCCCGTGGCAATTATCGAGCAGCAGACCGTCTGGCTGCTCAAGATTCGGCTTGGGGCCTCGGAGACGAAGCCGTGCGCGACTACGCGGCACACAAGGTCCGGGCGACGACGCGCAGCGCGATGATCACTGACGAGGGCAAGGTCGAGATCTCCGATAGCCCGCGGACGAGGACGTCGAGGAGGTCTAGGAGCCGTCGCGCTTTTCGTGGTCTGCCGACCGACCCACACTCAAAAGGACTTGCTCCTTCAGCACCCGTCCATGCATCCTCTCACCTCGATGCGCGTCCCACACTTCCTCCGTCGCCTCCGCCCGCCACGCCAAAGTAACCACGATACAGCTCCACCTGATCGCCCTTGTCTCCACCGCGCCTCGCCACATATCTCTATGAAATGCGCCAGCCACTCATCGCGCACATCTTATCGATTCCCATGCCTGTTGTTTTGCGACCAGGCGACCGGCGGGCAGCGCGAGACTGGTGTTGCGGGCAGAGCCATTGCAGAGACGTGGCGCGCGACTTGCCTCGACCACGCCGGGCTACCCCTCAAGCGTTGCTTACGAGCAGGCAAGCCAGCTGACGCCCCACTTGCTCGCGTTCGGACAGCCGATCCGGCAGCTGCATCGCCTGCCTGGTGCCTAGTATGCCGACATGGGGCGGACAGTGGGTGAGGTGACGTGGGCCGGGGTCAAGCGACAAAGCTGCAGCTGGCAAGACCGACAAAAGAGGCCGATAAACAGGCTCGCCGAGTCGGCCGTGTTGCGAGAGGGTCCAGGTGCTCAGGAGGGGGCTCGGGCCTGGCCACAGGAGGACCGGTCTGGCAGCCTGTTGGTCGCGAGGCCCGTTCGCCGAAGCCTAGCCGCTGGCGAGCTGACCAGCTGCTCGAGGCCCTCGAAGAGCACTGATGCTGGGCACGTCCGGTCTCTTGCGAGCGGGCATGAAGATCAGCCTAACGTCGAGGTAGGCGGGAGGAGGAGCAAGGTACCGAGCAAGGTCACCGCGAACCGTCAAGTCGCCTTGGTTAACTGCCGCCGACGTCGACCGGACAGCGCCTCATCTTGCCTCACTCGGACGCCTCCGTCCCTTCTCGCTGACGAGTCTCTCGCCACGGACGACGACTGGCCAGACGCCTGCTTCTTTCTTGCCTGCTTCTGCTGCATCTTGCCCGCGTGCAGGGAGGTTGATGGCCATTGGGGGCGCGAGGGATCGGCCCGCCTCCACTGCAGCGGCGCTGCCATCCATGGCGCCAGCCATTCACCCACGACGACCTCGCGACACCTTCGGCCACTTCGTCCCGGTCGTGCGGCTCAAAAAGCAACTTGTCGTCAGCGATCCGACTTGGCTTGCGCATCTAGGTCGCGTTTACCCTTCCTTAGACGGACCACGGGTCCCTGGCCGAACCGAGACTGCAAGAATGCCATCCTGCAGCGATCTGCTAAGATGCGGCGCGTCGACTTGCCCAGGTCTGGTACCTCCACGAGGGGGCACGCACCAGGACTGGAGGCTCCGCACCAGCTTTCCCTTGCCCCTTCTCTTACCCCTCCTTCATTCCTCTTGATGACGGGGCTACGCAGGGGCGCCTCTTCGAGGTAGGGCCGGGGGCGCGGCGCAACTGGTGAGTCTTGCGTCTTGTCCTCCACTACCCAAGACGGCCCAACGATCGGGCGTGGCAAGGTCAATGGGCCGCACTTATCCTCAGTGCCGTGTGGCCTTCTTGGTCCGAGTCTTCCCTCTTCTCATCTCTCCTTCTCTCACTGCCCCTCCCCCTCTACCTTCCTCTGCACATTTCTCCTCCCCGCGCTCCTACATGGGGATCAGCAAGAAAGATCACCTCTCGCGGCGCGCTCCGTCCCCAGCTCCCTCGAGCGGCGACAACACCCTGGCCGAGCGCGGAGAAGGCCGCCAGGTCTCTGTGGGCACGCACGACAAAAGAGTGGAGCTGACTGCTCAGGCGGCATACGAGCACCTCGGGTTCTGCTTCTCCTCGACCAAGAAGTGGACCATCCTGTCGGTCATCTATGTCGTCCAGGTGCGTGCTTCCGCTGCGCGGACCTCTCGCACACACTGCGGCTCCGGGACTGACGATTGTCGCATCTCCCAGGTCTCCATGAACATGAATGTGAGCCGCTCGTGTCTCCGCGCTGCACGACTGGCTGGCGTGTGCGGGCGCTGACGTTTCCGCCGGAGGTTCCCAGACGAGCCTCTACGCCAACGCCGTTTCCCGGATCGCCGAAGAGTTCAGCATCAGTGAGCAGGCTGCCCGAGTCGGCCAGGTGGGTCCGCCTTCTACTATGCTTCAGTCGCGGTTTCCCTCGAGGGCGAGGAGCGCTGACCTATGCCCCATCGCTGCCGCCTCCCTCCCTCAGATGATCTTCCTTGTCGCCTATGCGTTTGGCTGCGAGCTTTGGGCGAGTCCCTCCGAGGAGATAGGTCGCTGGCCGATCCTCCAGGCGAGCCTATTTCTGGTCAACAGTGCGCGCAGCCCCTCGTCTTTGCTGGCTTGCACACCTTCTGACCCTGCGCTCTCCCTGTCCCCTCCGTCTTGCAGTCTGGCAGCTGCCTTGCGCCCTCGCTCCAAACTATGGCTCGATGGTCGTCGGCCGATTCCTCGGTGGCCTCTCGAGTGCCGGCGGGTCCGTCACCCTCGGCATGATCGCAGACATGTGGGAGCCCGACGATCAGCAGTACGCCGTACTATTCGTCGTCCTCTCCTCGGTCGGCGGCAGTGTCGTTGGCCCGATCATCGGTGGCTTCATCCAGACCAACCTTTCGTGGCCCTGGGTCGTGCGTCTCCGACTCTTGTTCGGCTGCCGATCTTCGTGCTCTCGCTGAACATCACTGCCACCTCCCTTCTGTGCAGTTCTGGGTCATGCTCATCGCTGGTTTCTTCGTCCAAGTGTTGCACTTTTTCCTCGTCCCGGAGACGCGCGCGACCATCCTTCTCGACCGCGAGGCCAAGCGACGGCGCAAGACGGGCGAGGACCCCAATTGCTACGGCCCCAACGAGCTCAAGGAGGACCGCTTCTCCGCCAAAGAGGTCGGCACTGTAATGCTCCGGCCCGTGAGTCTTGATTCCTGCGTTATCAGTCTCGCGCCATCCTCGGAGCTGATTGAACTCCATTTCGCTCGCAGTTCATCATGTTTGTCAGGGAGCCCATCGTCCTCTGCCTGTCGCTCCTCTCTGGGTTCAGCGACGCCCTCATCTTCATCTTTCTCGACTCGTACGGAGCCGTCTTTTCGCAATGGGGCTGGTCGGTTGAGCAGATTGGGCTGGCCTTCGTCTCGTGAGTCGGAATCCCCTCAGAACCCCTCCTCGCTTCTGAGCCTGTTTGACTGACCTGTTGTCTGATCTTGAAGGCTCGCCGTCGCCTACATCGCTGCCTATCTTATTCACCTGTGCGTTGCGTCCCCCCCCCCCGGCGCTTCTTCTTGCCTCTCAGCTGACAACAGCTTGTCCATACCTTTTGTCACCAGCCCGGACATCATGCGCCAGGTCAAGCGCAGGAAGGCCAACCGCAGCACCCCGCCCGAGGACCGCATGTGGTTGCTCATGTACATTGTCCCGCTCGAAGCGATTGGGCTGATGGGCTTTGCGTGGTCGTCGCTCGGTCCGGCTCACAATGTGCACTGGATTGGTGCGCTGCGATGGCTCGCCTTCTGCATTCCCTTCCCATCTTCGCCTCAGGCTGATCCCATCTTCGCGTATCTGACCTGTACTTCCGCTGTGCAGCGCCGCTCATCTTCTCAGTCCTGATCGGCATCGCCAACTTCAGGTGCCTCCCCTCCTTGATCCTACTTGTCAAAGGTGATCTGTCCGTCTGACCTTTGCGAACTTCTCGTGCCTCTACAGCATCTACTTTGCCACCATCGACTACATGACGGCGGCCTACGGCCCTTACGCTGCTTCGGCCTGCGGAGGCAACGTGCGGCTTTCGGTCAAATACCCTGGAGAGCCCTGCAGGAGCTGACGCGCGTGTCTCCTTCTCTCTCGGCAGGGAATGTCTCGAGATTTCCTCGCCGGCGTCGCCGCGATGTACGCGACGCCGTTCTACTCAAACATTGGCTCTCCTGAGCTGCGTGCGTCCTCTCTCACAGACCACACCTGCGCCCTCAGGTCCGAACGCTCGCGCTGACTCTTCTGCTCCTTTGACCGCTCTGCTTATGTCCAACGCCGCAGACCTCGTCTGGCCGTCCTTCATCCTCTCACTTATCGGTGCCCTCGTCGCCATCCCCGTCTACGTCTTCGTACACCATGGTGCTTTCTTCCGCAAGCGCTCGCCGTTCGCGCAGACGCTAGCCGCCGAACGCGAGCTCAATCACGAGTACAACCCGGCCAAGAAACGCAACGCCGTGGTGCAGCACGTCGAGGACGCCCATATCAAGGGTCCTTAGGCTCCCGCTCTCCCCCTCTCCCTTCCGCGTTCCCCTGCGCGTGCGTGGTCTCGACGTGGGTCACCGGCCGACGCATGACCCCGTTCGGCTTCGGCCGGGACCGACGTCCCCATCTCATGCGATCTTCCTGTCGTATTGAAGGCGTGTAGCCGAAGCCGGGGCCGACACCTCAGGGCAGAGCGCCATCGAGGAAGGCAACGAGCGCAAGTTGGCAGGGATCTAGCGCAGTCAGGTTGCGAGGTTGACAGGACGAAGCAGCAGTGTCTGAGGCTGGTGGGACGGAGGAGCAGGGAAAATCACCTTTCTTTTCGAAGCTCAACTAGACGACGTTCGCAGCAGTCCGGACGCTGACAGCGTCTGCTGAATCAAGAGAGACCTGGAATGGCTTTGCAAAGGTGAGGCAGAAGTGGCCCATCGAGGCCGTCGACCTGAACGAGACCAACGTCGTCAATCACCACCGCCGCACGCAACCTTCCTTCGCTCTCCCGACCTCGACCATCTTTGGCTCATTTCACCGCCCATCCGCCCGCTCATCCCTCGCTCAAGATCGCACTGAATGAGCACGTAGAAAGCCTGTCGAGGTCGCCACATAGGTGGCACGACTGGCTGATGCTCGCCGTGTCGTGTCGTGGACGAGCTCTCGGACGCTACGTCGTCACCCTTCGACCGTCGTTGCCCCGTCTCTGACCGCCCTCCCTTGACGACGTCACCGTCGACCGGCCGCCTCTCGTCCCTCTTGCTCCCTCGTAGGCCGAACAGATCAGGAGGCGTCGCTCACGATCACGCTGGTCAGCCGACGCCGTACGTGCTGAGTCGCCCTCTGGCAGCTGAGCCAAGCCGACAGCTGCACCGCTGGCCCCTTCTTTCCTAGCTAGGTAAACAACTTCACGCTCCTCGACCCTCTTTCATCCCTTTCACAAAAGGTGCTCTATGTTCCAGAGATGACGCGCTCAAGCATACCAGCATCCCTGGCCGTGCCGCCCGGCGTTGCTCTTCAGTGCTGCTGGCTCGGCGTACCTTCGACCCGCAGGGCTCGTCGTCGATAGCAGCAGCAACCTGAGCACGGGTCGGATGAGGGAGGGCAAGGTCTCGCTCGCTGACTCTCTCTGTCTCTTTCTCTATCGCCCTCGACCATCAAAGAGGCTGGGCAGGTCAGTCTTCTCGTGACTGGAAGCATCCGCGGGCTGACCGGGGATGCTAGCAAGGGCGTCCAGCAGAGGAACGAAGTGGCGTCCGGTGCGTGCATCCTTGGCCGTGGCACGCACACACACGCACACGCGCCGCGCGCGCCCTTGCAGCAAAGCTCACCACTTGTGCTGCCTGTCCTGCAGGTCTTCAGATCAGACGACCATATTCTCTCCCGGGCCGGCCTGGGGAGAGGAGTGTATATAGGACAAGGAGGCGGTCTCTTCCCTATCCCTCTTCCCTCCCCACCTCACTCGCCCAATCTCAACCTCTCTACACCCACCGACAACCCCTTCCCAACCAACAATCCCCACCGACCCTCAACCCTCAAGATGAAGTTCTCGGTCGCCTCGATCGCTCTCGTCGCCCTAGTGCTCCCCATCGCCTTTGCGTCCCCTGTCGCCCCGCGCGGCGAGACCAAGGACCTCAAGCCGGTGCACGACGGCCTCAAGAAGATCTTTGACGGCAAGTGGGAAGAGATCAAGGGCTGGGAGCACAAGTGCGTTGAATTTTCCGTCTCACTTTCTTCTCTCTGCCCCATCCCTGCCGAGCCTGACGCGTCTCCACCCTTCCTTGCTTGTCACCCTCCTCCCTCGCCAGGTATGAGCCCAAGCCGACGGAGAAGAAGAAGGAGGTCAAGAAGCCCGAGGAGAAGAAGGAGGAGGAGGTCAAGAAGCCCGAGGAGAAGAAGGAGGAGGTCAAGAAGCCCAAGGAGCACAAGATGGAGGGGATCAAGAAGCCTGAGGTCAAGAAGCACGTCCCCTCGCTTTCTCTTGCTCCCCTTCTTCCTGCCTCCCGCGCCCAGGCTGACCCTCCTCCATGCCTGCCGCGCCTACAGGTACGAGCCCAAGGTCAAAGAGATCAAGAAGCCCGAGCACAAGATGCCCGAGATCAAGAAGTGCGCTCATCCCTCTGCTCCGCTTCCCTCGCACCCTTGGATTGCTGACCGGCTCTTGTTCCCGCCCCTCCCTCCATGTTTGCTCTCAGGCACGAGCCTGAGGTCAAGAAGGTGAAGAAGGTCGAAGAGAAGACGCCCGAGATGAAGAAGTGCGCCTCTTTCCCTCGTTCCTGCCCTGCCCTCCCCCCGTCCTGCCCTACCGCCGCTGATCTAGTCGCCCTTGTTCTTGCGCACAGGTACGAGCCTGAGGTCAAGAAGGAGAAGACCGAGATGAAAGAGAAGAAGGTCGAGAAGACGCCCGAGACCAAGAAGTGCGTCTGTCTCTCGTTGCCCTTGTCTCCTCGTCCCTCGTTTCATCATTTCCTGACGCATTCGCGCCCTACCTCCCTGCCCTGCGCGCGCAAAAGATACAAGCCGGAGGTGGAGAAGAAGGGGAAGAAGGAGAAGAAGGAGACCAAGAAGCCCGAGTGCGACGAATTTCCTTTCCCGTTCTGCGCTCTTGATCTGACGGGGGCTCCCCTTCGCTGACACCCTCATGCGGGCCCTTTTCCGACCTGCAGGTACGAGTGAGCGGGCCATTCCCCTCCTCACTCCCTTTCAAAACCGGACAATCCCGCTCTTCTCCCGGGTTCTTCCCACCCTGTACACAGTTCTTGCCCCTCCCCCCTTTTTTTTGCTCCTGCCTTTCGTCTTGCTCCTTGGCTCCGATGACATGCTCCCCTTCGCTCAAATCCCGCTTTGCTTTTGCGCCTCTACGTCGACCCGTTGCAGACGTCAGAAGGGGACGAGAGAGGCGTCAAAATGAGACTCTTTTTCCTTGCCATTCCTTGCTTTCCTTGCTCATTCCTTGCTCGGCAAGGAATTGCAAGCAAAGCAAGGAATCCTTGCCTACTGGATCTGCGCGCTTTCCTTGCTTTCCTTGCCTTTCCTTGCGTTTCCTTGCTCTGCGCAGGGCACCCCTCCCCTCCCCCTCCCTCCCCTCCCCCCTCGCCCCCCTCGCACCGCCACAAGTCCAAATCAATGAAAGAGACCATTAGAAACAGCAGGTCTATGGAAGGCGGGTCCAAGTCAAAGGGCAGGAGGGAGGAAGCGA
>MVAK01000063.1:0-112526 GCA_014825535.1 Cystofilobasidium bisporidii | reverse complement strand
GCGGCGTCGAGGATGGGCCGGGTCAGGTCGACCGAGAGCGACTCGATGCAGACGTTGTCTGTCCGGGGGGGGGGTGGGGAGAGTGCAAGGTTCAGCCTGACGAAAAGGCGGGGGGGGGGGCAACGGCGCAACGCGCGCGTGTGCGTGCGTGCATGCGACAAGAGAGAGAGAGAGAGAGAGGGAGGGGAGGGGGTTGAAAACCGCCGGCGTGGGCGTGGCATAGCATGGCGCCAACGTACCATCGGCTTGCCATAGACCACCAACCCCTCGACGTCGGCCTTTGCCCTCGCCGCCTGGTCGGCCGTCCCAAACGCGACGAACGCCTGGCCGCGCATGCGCAGGTTGGCGTGGGCGGTGATGGCGAGGAGGGGGCCGTAGGGGGCAAAGAGGACCGTCAGGGTGTGCTTGATCGCTTTGGTTTTCGGGTTGGTTTGGGTTGGGTTGGGTTGGGTGGGGGTGTGGTTAAGAGAGGGAGGGAGAGAGGGAGGGAGGAAGGGAGGGAGGAAGGGAGCGGAAAGGGTCAGGTTGGCCAGGAGAGAGGGAGGGAGGGGAGAGCTCCGAGAGGCAAAGGAACCGCACTGGGGACTTTGACCTTCTCGTTGAGGTTCTGCCGAGTTGCAGGTGGCGGGTTGCGGGTGCGGTTCGCAGGTTGCGGGTGCGGGTGCGTAGAGTCGAGGAGGGGGTCAGCCTAGGTGGCAGGCAGGCAGGCAGGCAGGCAGGCAGGGCACTCTCGAGCTGCCGGGGAGGCATGCGCGCAAGGTGGTGTGGTGGGAGGGCAGGCAAGGCACGGCGAGGCGAGGCGGGGCAAACCGCCCAGCCAACAGAGACCCTCCCTTCCCCCCCCTCCCCCCCGAGCCGAGCCGGCGCGGGACCTACCACCTACCCGAGCCGGCAAAAGAGAGCGAGACGATGCGGCGGGGAAGGGAGAGAGAGAGAGAGAGAGGGAGGGAGGGAGGGAAACCGCACGTTGATGTAGAGCGTCTCGGTCCACGTCTTGCGCTCCTCCTCCTCCAACCGGGCCTTGTCTCGGCGGTCAGCCTCGAGCTGAGCCTCGTGCTGGCGTCGGGCGTCGGCTTCGGCTTGGTCTTGGGCTTCGCGAGCGCGGATGGAGGCTTCGAGCAGGGCGTCGTCGGCTGCTAGAGGGTCGTCGTCGTCGTCGTCGGCTGGGGCTGGGGCGGAGGTGGAAGGGGGGTCGTCGAGCGGTTGGGGTGCAAGCGGGGGTGTTGGAGGAGCGGTGGTGGTGGTGGTGGTGGTGGGAGGAGGAGGAGGAGGGGAGGCGGGAGTGGCCGAGGGAGTCGACATGGTTGTGGCTGTGGGGGGGGCAGAGATGAGAGTGAAGCCAGAGAGAGAGAGAGAGAGGGATCACGCCCTGGAGGGTTACGACCGAGCGTGACGAGGGATGGTCCCTTGGCTGGCTGTGGCTGGCTGGCTGACGGATCACATGACATGACCTTGCACTCCCTCCCGTGCCATATGGTCAGTCACACACCCCCCTCTTCCCCCTGTGGCCTCTCGCTGACGACGTGTCCCCCCTCTGGCCAGCCCTCGTCTCCCTCGTCATCGGCTGCCATCGCTGGCCCCTCGTCGGGTGAGGCTCTCTCTGCCTGCCTGCCGCTCGCTCGCCCTGGCTCAACCACCTCCCCTCTTTCTCGCCCAGCCGCCCGTCGTCGTCGCTCCTCCCGCTCCCTTACCCCTCCCACCACCGACGACAACGACGACCTCTGCCTCTCATCCGACGACGAGATCCTCACCACCCAGCCCGTCTACCTCTCGCAAGCCCACGGCCCCAACCTCCACCTCTTCCAGTACCCCGTCACCGACCGCGTCGAGCTCCCCGACAGCGCACGCGAGCTCGGGCTCAAGCTCGGCGCGAGGTGGAAGGCTGGCGTCAGGAGGTTTGAGCTCGAGGTCAGTGTGTTTTTTTTTTCCGGGCTGGCCTGCTTTTCGGGTTTCTCGCGGTCAAAGGGGTCGGAGGTTTCGGGTGGAGGCGAGTCGGACAAGAGGGGAGGGGGAGTCGACTTGCTGCTGCTGAAGAGGCTTGGATCAGGGGCGCTTAGCCAGGGGCCAGGGGAGGAGAGCAAGGGGGAGGGGGGGTCGGTGCCGGGTCTGAGTCGAGGCGCCAAGGCCAGGGAGGAGGGAGACGTGGTGGGGAGGGGGTGGGCGCTCATCCGACCTACCCCTTACCGACCGACCGACCGACTGACCTCCCTCTCTCCCCCCCCACCCCCGACCCTCCTCCCCAAACACCAACCCCAACCCATCAGATCCCCCTCGACACCCGGCCCGAGATCTACGACCGCGACCGCGGGGCCGAGTTTGGCGCCGGGGCCGCGCTGCAGGCTGACAAGGAGGCGGCGGTGCTCGCTGCTTCGCGCGCTGGGGCGGCGGTGGGGGGGTCGCGCAAGGGGGTCAAGAAGGAGCGGGAGAGGGAAGGGCAGGCCGCCGCCGGGGCCGCCGGGGGCGAGGACAAGGAGAAGCTCCTCAGGAGCTCGAGGTTGAGGAGCGAGATCGTGCCCGGTCAGACGGTCTACATGGCCGGGTCCATCAAGGAGGGTCCGTCGACGTCCTTTTTTTTTCTTTTTTTTTTTCCTTTTCTTTTCCTTTCGACCCCCCCGGGGCTCGGTTCTCGTCGTCGTTCTCGGTTTCGTCGGGGTTTCCCCTCCCTCCTTCCTCCGGTCGTCTTTGTCTGCCCTTCGTCCCGACCTTGGCGCGTCTGGGTTTGCGTTGTTCGACCTTCCACCCCCTCTCCTCCCCTCCCCCCCCCCCGGGTCCTCCCACTCCCCGGGCGTCCTGCGCGCCCTCGCCAGCCTTGCTCCTGCTCCTGCTTGCTTCCTGCACCCCCCTGGACCCCCCCTCCTCTCCCCCCCTTCCCTACCCTGCCCGCATCTCCTCCCTCCTCCCCTCCTTCCTTCTTTCCTCCGTTTCTGCACTCAGTCGCGCCCCTTCCCGCGTTTCGAGTCCCACTGACGCCCCTTCCCCCCTCTTACCTCCCAACTCAACCCAACCCAACCCAAAAGGCGCACTCTACCTTCACCCCCTCGCCCTCCAGCTCCAACTCCGCCCCTCGCTAGACTACCTGACGGCCCTGGACGAGCGGGCTCGAGACGAGCGCCGACGCGAGCGCGCGGCCGAGCATGGCGAGGACGACGAGGAGGACCAGGGGCAGGGGTCGGCGGGGGCCAAGGACGAGGTTGGAAAGGCGGTCGCTGTGCGTTTTTTTTTGGGGGTTTCTTTTCCCTCCTCCCCCCCTCACCCTCACTCTCGCCTCCCCCCTCCCCCTCCCTCCCGCACACCCCTCTCCCTGCTGTTCCTTGTCGTTCCTTCTCTCTCTCTCTCTCTCTCTCTCTCTCTCTCTCTATCCCTATCGTTGGTCCCCAGCGGCGTTGCCTCCTGTCCCCCCCGGGATTGACTCAAATCGCCCCTTCCCCGCTCGATCGACCAGGTGACGGTCAAGCGCGCCCCGACCGACGGCGGGCCCGTCCGCGTCGCCAACTCAAACATCCAGGTGCTCCGAACCGAGGCGGAGGAGCAGTGGGTCAAGATGGCGTGGCATGACGTCGACGTTTGTCCCCCCTCCTTTCCTCCTCCTCTTGCTTCCGCTCCTGGTCTCGCTTGTCTTCTTCTTCTCGTCTGCCGTCTGCCAACCCCCCTCCCCTTCCAAACAAGCCCGCACACTGACCACCCCACCCCCCCCCCTCCTCCTCCTCCTCCTCCTCCCATCGGCCCACCCGTGAAAAACAAAAACCACACACACACACACACACACACATCACCCAGTCGGACCAAGCCGCCACCCTCCGACAAGCCATCTACGCCTCGCCGCCCGAGGCCGTGCTCGAGTCGGCGACGCGGGGGGTCGACCTGCTCGAGTCCAAGCCGGTGGGACCGAGTGCGCGCTGGGCTTGAAGGGGCGGAGTGGAGGAGGAGTGTGGGAGTGTGGGAGATAACGATGAAGGGACATGCAAGATGCGCGGAGGACTCGTTTTGAAACTGATTTTCTCGGCCAGGTTTGATCGGATGGACATGATCCAAGTCGTGTCGTACGGCTCACGCCCCGGGCTATCATTTGCGCCTAGCGAGGGACGGTGGTCGACGATAAGACCATGGATGGCTTTTCTCCCCAAGATTCCGTCCGATTGCCACGGGACCTGTTGCAGGATGACGGGCTCGACGGCGCGCGTCACGAGATACGACCCGTAGGTCGATCCGAGTGCGGCTTCCTTGTGAAAAATGGGGTGAAAGCAGGACCCTCTCCCCCGTCTAGAGGCCTACCGGCACGAGACCGGGCGCGTTCGATGCGGCGCGACGCGGGGAGTCGAACGCCATCAGTCCCTTTGCAAAGATCGTTCGAGAACATGGTCAAAGTAAGCAAAGAGTGCAGACCGGTTCCCCTGTCCGATGTCGGATCGAGACGAGACCAAGCGCGTTCGACGCAGCGCGTCCGTCCGCGTCGACCGCTGTCAAGACCTTTGCCAAGGTCGTTCGGGAACATGGTGCTGGCAGGGCTCCCCGCCTGAGACCCCTTTCCCCCTGCCCCGTCACGATTGAGCAGGTTCTTTGCCCACAAGCACGCCCCGACCGACGCTCCCATCCTGCAAAAGCAACGACGGTCCAACTCGCTGACCTCGGCCCGCGAGCGGGGGGTGACAAAAGTACAAGTCCACCCGGGAGTCGAACCCGTGACCTCAGATAGAGGGCCAAAAGTTCGGTTCAGAGTCTGGCGCTCGACCGCTGCACCAGCGAAGAAGAGAGACTCGAACTGCTCCATCACTGTTGTAAACCTTGCTCATTTTTTCCCCGACCGCCTCGTCGATCAGCTGTCCGAAACGTCCGTCCCTCTGACCGTCACTTGGACTCGCGACACCTCGTTGCAGTCACAAGTGCGCTTGTTGCGAGGCCCGCGCCAGCGAGGAGGAGCGGCGGTCCGGCCGACAGCCCTCCGCCCGTCCGCCACCCTCCTTCGCTGTTGGGCGCGCGCGGGAGGACTTTGGGACGTCGGCGCAGCACTTATGATCCATGCCCCTAACCATCACTCGTAGCCCGTCAGAACCTCCCCAACATTCGCTCCTCGTCCTCCTCGTCCCTCGCCTCAGTCCTCTCCTCGATATCGCCCAGCATGGCCCGCCCACCCACTATCACTCACCCCCCTGAACTCAGCCGACCCGCAGAGCAGCCAGGCCAGACTCACCTCGGCCGTCAACTGCGCTTGCCTTGTTCGAGGTGGTGGAGAACCATCGACGATGGGGAGGGAGGACAGGTCGCGAGCTGCCGCTGGAGGGGGCCATCCCGGCGGACCCAAATTCCATGTGAGGTGCGGCGGGTGGAAGCAAGGCAGGGCGGATGGAGATGCTGTCGGGGAGCAGGCCGATCGCGACGAGCTCGCGCGCGCGCCCAAGTTGGCGGCCGGCGGAGGGCCTGCTCAATACCAGGCGGGGTGACCGAGCACTGCGATTCCATCATGATCGAACCACACAAGCCCTAGATATAGCACCAGTTGTCGCGCAGCAGTCCATTGGTCAACGTCTACCATCTCGCCACCTGATGTCGCCTCGCCACGATAGTGCAAGTAGTTGTGACTCTCGAGCGCACATGGCAGAGTAGTCGCGCCGTCTCAGCTGTCCGGCCCCCTTCGGCCCTCGCTCGTCCGTTCGTCCGTCGTTGCGTCGCCGACCCGGTTTGTTGACCTGAGCTCTCCCGACGGCCCCGCGCGCCGCCGGCTGGCCGGCCGGCCGACCGAAGCAGGCAGCTCCGCCCTCTCCGCTCACTCGCTCGTCGCTCCTCACCCCCTCACCACCACCTCCAACTGCACATCCCAGCCCGACCCCAACCACAGATGCAAGTCAACATCAAGACGTGCGTGCCTGTCCCCGAGCCTCGCGGCCGTTCCCGTATGATCCTCGTAGGTTGCTGCTGACGGGTTGCCGGCCGGTGCGAACCCCTTTCCACCACGTCCCTGCTAGCCCGCAAGGCGACCCCATCACGGTCGCATCTGTGACCGACCTCGATCCCCTCGCTGAAAGAAGCACGCACGCCCGTCCGAGCCAGGTCGACGAGCTCAAGGAGGCCCTCCGCAAGCTGTGCTACGTCTGCCCGGACAAGGCGAGGCTATTCGTCGGTCGGCTCAGCACGTCTGGGCCGGTCCCGGCGGCCCGTGCCGTCGTCGCGTCCAACCAGGGCAGTAGGGACGACGTCGACGTTGCGCTTGCCGTGTTGCGCCAGTTCAAGCCGTGTTCAGATGCTGGCGAGGTTTACGAGGCACGCGTCGATGTCAGCTGGTGAGCGAGCGATCAACCGTCGCGAGGTCCTTCTTATTCCGCTCTTGCGCTGACTCTCCACTCGACTTGCACGCGTCTCGGACGCACAGCGAGCACGATCGCCAGGGCCTTCAGGTCACGGCCACGTCCTTTGACACGGTCGCTGCCGTCAAGGCTATCATCGAGAGCGTGCCGACCGGCCACCCGTCTCACGAGCAGAGACTGTCGTTCGAGGGGAAAGAGTGCGTCTCTCCCTCCCCGCTCGGTGCGCCTCCCCACGCTTGCCGGCGCAAGACTGACGACACTGCGCACTCTGACTTGGCTTGCCGCCGTCAGGCTCGAGGACAAGACGGAGCTGGTTGACCAGAACATCTGCGATGGTTCATCGCTCGCGCTCAGCTTCGACTGGACCGCCGAGCGCAAGATTACGATCCTCCGGTCTGTCCTCTGCCCTTGAATGCTCTACGCCTTTTGCAGAGTCCTCCCGCCTGACGCTCTACTAAACGCTCTACAGACCCGACGGCAGCATCGTCATCGAGGTCGCGGTCGGTCCAAGCACGACGATGCGCACGATCTCGGACGAGATCAAGACTGTCACCGGCCTGCCGCGGGCCAATCAGCACCTGTTCGCCCAGGCTCTCCGCGACGGCGAGGACGTCCCTACCGGGTCTGTCCGAGCTGGGTCGACCTGGTGGCTGCTGCCGCACCTGGACAACCCGCGCGTCTACCGCATGGACCCGCGATGCGGCTGCTGGCGCCTCTTCATCGAAACGTGCGTCCCCGCCCCCTCTCGCTTCATGCGACACTCGAACGCGGCCGCTGACTTTGCATGTAATCTGCACTGCACGCTGCCCTTCCGCAGGCCGCTCGGTCGCACCATCACCGTCCTCTTCCCGCACGAAAACGCCACTGTCGGCTACGTCAAGGAACTCGTCGACCCCGACACCTACTCGGCCGTGGACAGCGAGGGCGACCACGGCGTCAAGGACATGGCTCTCGTTCAGGACGGCAAGATGTCAGTTGTTCTGCATGGTCGTTGCGCTACGTTTGTGCGTTGACGCCTACTGACCCTAACCTACGCCTCTATATACCACCCTTTCTTCCCGGCAGCCTTGACGACGGTGTCCTGCTCGCCCACTACGGCATCCGGGGCATGGCGTGCCTGACGATGATTCGCCGTCCGACCGGCCCGTTCGAGATCAACGTGCGACCGTGAGTCTTCCTTCGCCTACCGCCGTCACCGGTTTCGTATCTGCGTCCCACCCCAACTGATTTGTTGCCGAACTCCATGTTTTCCCACCAGGATGAAGGAGGGAGGCGGCTGCGCGCGCTACGCTGAGGCGAACACCAAAATTGATTCATTCCACGGGAATCACATCATCGGCGAAGACATCACGGCGGTCGTCGTCCAGCCGTCCGACTCGCTCAAAGAGTTCATGACCAAAATTGAGCGCGAGACCGGCATCCCTGCGCGCCAGCAGCGGCTGTACAGCATCGACGTCCTGACTCCCGAGCTCCGCTTCAACCGAGTCGACCGCTACGCCGCGCAGCTCGAGAACGTCAGCCTGACGGTTGCCGAGTACGGCTTGCAGGCCGGATCGACGCTCGAAGTCATGGTCGTCGACCGCGGTGGCGGTCTGCACGTCTTTGTCGCTGTCGAGGAGTCAACCTACGGTCCCGCCCAGGTCTTCTCGTTCGACCTCAGCCCGTCCAGCACGGTCCTCGGCGTCAAGCTTGCCCTTCAGCGCCGCCGATGCATCAGCTACGAGCGGCAGAGCATGTCGTTCCGTGGGCAATCGGTCGACGTTGACGGTAAGCGGAACCTCGCCCAGCTCGGCGTCGAGGCCGGCTCGACGCTCGAGGTTCAGGTCCTGCCCCCTTCCGCAGCCGACTCCATGTTCGCGCGCACGGGCTCGATGGCGGTTTACATCAAGTCGTGCGCCGTTCTTCCCCTCTTACAATCTACAGCCCACGGCCTCCTTCCGTATCGTCTTACGCTGACCCTCTCTCCGTTTACCCTTGGCTTGCGACAGGCTGCTCGGAAAGACAATCACGTTCGCGGCCCACCCCGAGGACGACATCTGGGTGTTCAGGCACAAAATCCACGACAAATTGGGCGTCCCGGTCAACCAGCAGCGTCTCATCTTTGCCGGCAAGCAGCTCGAGGACGGCCACTCCTTCGCCGACTACAACATCCAGAAGGAGTCGACGATCCACCTGGTCCTTCGGCTGCGCGGTAGCTGAGGCTCGTGCGGTCTGCCTCCGTCGGCTCGGCCCGTGATCACCCCTGCCCGCCCCCGTTGTCCATCAACTCTCCATGTCCCCTCCATCGACACCCTGTCAAGATGACGCTGCTGCCTCACTTGCTTGACGGGTCTCTCTCGCATGCATGACCTCTTTGCGCATCCAAGGCCAGCTTTGACCCTTCCTCGGGCGCCACCCACGCTAGCCTCACCCGAGCGGCGTCGGAAGCTCCTGGCATCGACCCACGACGTGCACCCTTTGCTCAGCACCAAACACGCGGGCAGCTAGGGGGAGCGAGGCATGCATTGGGTGATCGTGGTCAGAGCCCGAAGGCGAGGGAATATCGGGCCAAGGAAGAAGTGCAAGGTGAGGAGCGTGCGAACCCGAAGAAGGACGAAAGGCGAGCAGAAGGGGGGGGGGGCGCAAAGGACGGTTGGGCCGTCAAGGCGAGTTTGTGGTGCCGGCGGCAGAGGTCGCGAGCGAGGTGGTGCGGATTGGCAAGGGCGGCTCGACGTCCGGGATCGAGAGGCCAGTGCTGAGCGACGACTCTTGCGAGAAGCTGCGCTGCATGTCCTTATGCGGGCCCATGGCCGACCCGGGCACGGGCTTGCGCTTGACCGACCGCGGCGACATGGCGCTCGTCGGCGAGCCCGGCGGAGACATCATCGCCGTTCCGTTGAGGGTCGACGAGATCGACCTAGCCGAGAACGACTGCGAGATGGACGGCGGCAGCTTGGTCGCCGTCGATGCCGCGCCCTCCGACACCTTGCGCGGCGAGGTCGGCGGCATGCGCGGCGTCAACGGTCGGTCTGACGGGTCGGACCGCTGGCGGTGGTGGAACGGCACGGTCGCCGCGTGGGCCGCTCCCTGGCGGACGGGCTCGCCAATCTCGGGCGCCGAGATCTCGAGCTGCTTCTTGTTCTTGCCAAAGAGGCTGCCGGCGTTGAACGGCGCTCGGAAGCGCTTCTTGCCGCCCGACGACGACTTGCGGTCGGCGCTGCCGGTCGGCGGCGAGGGAAAGTTCATCTCCTGGAAGCCGGTCGACGGCATCTCGGGCGTGAGCTGGAACTTGCCGAACTGGCTGACGACCTCCAATGCTGATGAGTCCGAAACCGACCGGCCGGACGGCGTCGCGCTCAGGCGCGAAGGGGGCGGACCACGCGACTCAGGTATGGACTGATGGCGGGGGACGACCGGTCCCGCTGGCGCAGCCGCGCTTTCATAAGGGCGCGTTTTGACCGATGGCGGGAACGCGCCTTGCGACGCAGCCGGGCTGAGGGCCGCAGAGGGGGGACCACCATGGGCACCGGTCACCACCGTCGGAGACGACATGCCGTTGTCCTCGAGCGAGCCAGACGACGCCGCCCGGCCCCAGACAAAGTTGCGGAAGCGCGAGCCGCCCTTCGAGTTGACGGTCGAGACGCTCTCGGACCGCTCGGTCCGCTGCTGCTCATCGTCATCACGCTCGCCGGCGCCGTGAAACGCCGACTGGAGAGGCGAGGCGGTAGGCGGCGGTGGGAACGGAAAGGTGTTGGCCGAAGGGCTCGTTGCACCGACGTGCGGCGACAGTGGGCTGCCAAGGCCGTGGCTCGAGTGGATCGAGCTGGCCGAGCTCATGCGCTGCCGGATGTCAAGTTTCGAAGGGACGGGCGACGGCACTCGCGGCGACGACAGGGGCGAGTCCTTGCGCACCGGCAGCGGGATGTCGGAGAGCAGCGGCGAGCCCGGCGAGACGGGCACGGCAGGCCAAACTGGTGGGGCAAAGTCACCTGTGTTGATCGTGAGCGGCTGCTTCTTGTCCTCGCCGTCGTCCTCGCTGGTAGCGGGTTTCATGCAAAAGGTATAGAGGAGTTAGCGGATGGCCACCTCGGCGCGGCAAGTCAAAGTCTTGGGTACTCACTCTTGCTCCATAAAGGAGCTTGCAATGCTGCGCACGGCCTGGTCGCGCTCCTCCTTGCCCAGACTCGGTCCTTGCGGCCGCAAACTCGACGAAGGTCCTACCACGCTGTCTGCAGGCCCAGGAGCGCGGGGCGACGAACCGGTCGTGACGATCGAAGGCGAGCCGGCGGGCGAGACGAACGCAGACGGGGGAAAGGCCGGCGAAGGAAAGACTGCGAAGGACGAGCCGGATGGAGCGGGCGACAGTGAGGCCGAGCCTGGCGAGTAGGGCGCTGAACGCTCGCGGTTGGGGATCTTGAGCTCGCGAGGCGAGAGCGAGCGGACGACTGTGAGATGACAAGACGGGCGGGGGGTCAGCAGGGAAGTCTGGGCCGGAGCGGGCAGCAAGAGCAAGAGTCTAACGCACCCTTCTCTAGGTCGGCCAGTGTGTCCTGCATCATCAACGCACTGCCTCGCTTGCCAGCGCCGCCGTGTCCGAAAGCGCCGTCGACGGCCGCGCTCAGCATGCTGTCGCTCGGCCCGCTCGAGGCATAGCTGTCCATGCTGTCGCTGCCGCGCAGGTATGCGAGGCCGCCGCCGGTCGCGTCTGAGCCGGTCGGGGAAAAGGCCGACGTGGGGCTCGTGACAAGCATTGGCAGGTTGGTCGATGGCGGGGGCGACGCGATCTCGAGCGTCAGATTGAGCGGATTGCTCGGGCCACCTGCGGTCGAGTTGCGTGCAGTCGAGGCCGACATCGACGTGTCGAGGACCGACGACTTGCGGCGCTGCTTGAGCGGCGTTGGCGGCAGCTGAGCTGCCCCCGCTTGCGACACGCTCGGCAACGACATGTCCGCGTCCGGTTCGATGACCGCTGGAAGCGGCGGCTTGAGCGAGGAATGTTGGGCCAGGAGCTCTGAGATTTCCTCGATGCCGCGCTCGCTCTCCGGTGCGTCGTCCCCGTCGCTGCCCTGCCCACCGGCGGCGAGACCGGCACCCGTCAGAGTGAGCCCGTTGAGGTCTCGCTCTTTACGGTCCTCGACCGCTCCGAGTCCGAAATCAAGGCCGATGCCCAAGCCGAGCCCGATGCTGCCCTCCCGGTCCCTACCCTGGGACCTTGGCGGGGTTGGTGGCCGTTGCTCCGTTGCGTCAGGTGGCGGCGATCGCTGCTGGTCTCTACCTGAGCGCATCGCGTCAAAGTCGGCTTCGTCCGACGGGAACATGTCGCCGAGCGGGTCGCCCTTGATCGGCAGGCCACTGTCGCGCTCATCGTCGCCGTAGTCCTCGGCCGACGTGCCCTCCGTCGTGCCCTCGTCAGACCGCCCAAGCGAACGCACGCCGGTCTCGGACGACGGCAGCATGTCGTCTGCCTCGTCCTCCGACAGCCGAGCGTACCCCTCGTCCGCGGGCAGCTGGTCATCCTCGCTCTCACTGTCGACCTCCCTCGCGGCAGGCTGCGAGGCGGCAGCAGCAGCGAGCGCCTGTGCCTGCCAACCGCCGGCCGGCCGAGGCTCGCGCACAAGGTTTTTCCGCGAGAGCCATCGGTCAAACCACTGCGCCAGGCCGCGCTCGTCGACATCCCACTCGAGCGTGCCGACGATGCTGATGGCGCCGCCTAGCAATGACGGTTGACAGGCCGATGTAGGGCGCAGCGAGGCGGGAGAGGAAGGGTCGGACGAGATCGGGAAGGGGAACGGTGACAACGGGACCCGGTGCGTGATACGCCTGACGCGCGAAACGGTCGGAGAAGCGCTGATGGACGTGGCGGATGAAGACGGCGGCACGCTGCTTGCCTGCGTGCGCGTGGGCGAGCTCCTTGCCGCCCTCGACGACCGCGCCGACAGGACTTTTGACATTCTCTTGGCCGGCACGGGAGTCTTGGAGCCGCCCGGGATCGTCGAAGGCGACTCGCTGAGTGCGCCGGGGAGTGATGGCCGGACAATCTTTTTGCGCGCACGGAGCGATGCCGGGGTCAGCGTTGACGGCCGGCGCGACAGGAGCGACTCGGACGGGTCGACCGGCCGTGGAGAAGACGACGCGTAGCGCAAAGACGACGGCACCGAAAAGGGAGACGACGGCGGGGCCGACGGAGGCTCGGATGAGACGCGCGAGCGAGGCTGGGACGGCGCCGACAGCGACAGGCCAAAGTCGAGGGGGGCACCGTCTTCGCTTTGTGCGCTTCTTACCGCGGATGACACTGGAGCCGAAGGACTTCCGGCCAGCAAGAAGTCCTTCCACAGAATCTCCCATACGCCCTCGCCGACGCGGCCCTCGCCTGCACGCCGACCCGCAGCGTTGTCCTCTGCATCGTAAACGAGGAACATGACGAGGCCGACGGTCGACGGCAGGCCGAACTCACGCGCGACCGCGGCAAGCTGTGCTTTGAGTGACGGCAGGAGTGGCAGCAAGACGGGCGAGGACGATACGTAAGGCGGCGGGTGTATCGAGACCAGATGGTCGGGCGCAGACCGCGACGACAATGGCGGCGGGGTCAGGGCGTGCTGATGCTGGCTTTGTGGCCCTGACGGACCAACGGAGAAGGGCGAGGGCGGGGGGACTGATGAGAAGGACGAGCTGGAGCTAGCCACCGACGAATTCCCACGTGAGTGCCGGGTGCTGGCCGATGTGGGCGGCTGCGACGGCGGCTGGAGCGACGTCGCGCTAACAGACGCTGGATGCGAGGGCGAAGGCAGCGCTGCGGCCGCCGGCGCTGAGATGGCCATGCCGAACGCCATGGCAATCCGCGCGACCTTGTGCTTGTCGAGCCGCGTGCCCTCGTGTCGATAGACAGCGGGGGATCCGCGCTCTTCGCTGCTGTCCCTGGCGCCAGGAAGAGCGAGTCGAGGGCCGAAGCCAGCAGGCACCCGGGGCGAGTTAGCGCTGCTGCCGCCTAGCGCCGGGCTCCCGAGTGCGCTGTCGCCGCCGCTGGAAGACGCGTCGAGGTTCATCGTCGGTGATCGGTCGGCCCGGGTGCGCCCTCCTGGTGGTCGACGTGGCCAGGCCTCCTCGGCCGACATGATGACGGGCGCTGAGGCCGATAGAAGAGGTGGTTTCAAGCATGGCAGGGAGAGGACAAAGGCGGGTGAGGGACGCGCGCGCGGGGGGGGGGAGCAGCAGGCGAAGGGACAGCTCCGAAGCATTGTCGAGCCGCAACCCGCCTCAGTGCGGCGAGACGCACCTTGAGAGTTCATGCCGAGGAAGGGGACCTCAGTCAAAGGTTGCGCAAGATACCGAATTTGCTCTTGAGAGGGGCGGGGTCGAAAGGCAGCTAGTCAGACATGGTCGACGTTGGGCTGCATAAGGAGCCCGAGTCGGAAAGCGCGCCCGCCTGCGCCTGCCGAACGCGTCCTCCTCATGCGACAGGGCAGGCAACGGCATCGACCTGTCGACCAGCAGCCAGCCCAACCTCTCGGCCCTGCCCCACTGGCTCGAGACCCTTCTCTCGCTCGCCCCCTCCACCACTGGCGGCCCTCTTGTTTGAACCAGTCGACGCGGAATGGCCACTAGCGCCGGCTCGACGCCGGGCCCAACTCTCGACGAGTCGCTCGCGGCCGCCCGTCCGGCTGTCGCCAGCGCTGTCAAGCTCGCCCCGACGCCCGAGACGCCCCACGACGGCCTGTACGTCATCCAGGATGTGCCTGCCAATTCAAAAGGTGCGCTTCTGCTCTCATGTGTATGCCTTGGGCCGACGTTCCTTCACCGCAGAGAGCTCGAGGTGCTGATCCGGCCTGTCCCCTTGACGGCGCGCCTCTCCTCTCTCCTTGCCAGGCTTCAGCTACCGGCCGTGCGGTCCATCGCCCGTCACGTCGCCCATCGCCAATCTTCCCTTCCGCAGGCCAGTCCCCTACCCGCCGCCGTTTCCTCAGGGCCTGCCGCACCTCTCTCCGACGGACCGCAACGCCCTGATGCGCGTCTCGCCTGACCTGCTCACGTGCGGCGCGACCGACGGCTGGCGGAGCATCCGGAGCATCGCCCCCGTCCGCGAAGGATCCGTCTACTTTGAGTTCGAGATTGAGCTCGCTGGCGCACCTGCCTCGGCGGATGACGACGCTGCCTCAGGCTCGCACACGCCTGGGGCAAGTGTGGGGGGCGCAGGGCTCGTCGGAGGGGGGGGCGTCGCTCCTGCCGTTCGCGTCGGCATCGGCCGCAGGGAGGCCACGCTCGGATGGCCCGTCGGCGGCGACGGCTACTCGTACGGCTTTCGCGACCGCGCCGGTGAGAAGATATGGCTCGGTAAGGTCAAGGAGTACGATGTTAGGCCGCGAGGGTCCAGGGGCTTCCGCTCGGGCGACGTCGTCGGCTGCTGGGTCAACATCCCCCCTCCTCGACCGCCTGCTGCCGCAGCGGCTTCGCACCCGTCGCCCGAAATCAAGGCGGAGACGGCGCCAGACATCGACATGGAAGCTGTCGACGCTTCATCTTTTTCGACAGCTGGCGCCTCGGCGCATTCCACAGCCAAGCGCTGGGAGTTTGACGCGCACAGCCAACCCTTCCTCGCAGATGCGCCGCCGCCGCCGCCGCCGCCTCCACCCCCACCACCGCCACCGGTTCAGGATCTCGCCCCGGAGCCGCCAGGAAACGACTCCATGACCTCTTCCACCGACGTACCGAAACTTGAAGCCGCTGCGGATCCCCTACCCCCTCTCGTCCCGCCGGATTCTATCCAACCATCGGGCCCGACGCCGGCGTTCGACCCGGTCGCGCTTCATCCGGATCTCCGCTCGCGCGTACCGATCATGTACAAGCACCAGCTGTACTTTGAGTCGCGCGCGCCGCAGGTGTCGAAGGAGATGGAGGTCCTCATGGACCCGCCTGCGCTACCGGCCTCTGCCGCCATCGCTGCTGCTGCTGCCGCCGCCGCCGACGGGCCGCAGGGCGAGGGCGAGCCGGTCGTCCTTCGCAAGAAGGGCAAGAATCGCATCACCAACAAAACGCTTCCGTCGTCTGACGAGATGCTGCGGGCGTCGCTATCCACGCCGCTCCGGCCGCTGCCGACGCTGCCTGGCTCCTCGGTGTCCTTCTTCGTCAACGGCGTGCCTCTCGGACCGGCGTTCGAGGACCTGCTCGACTGGCGGCCACTCACCGTTGTCGAGGAGGGCCTCAAGAAGGGCAAGAAAAAAAAGGCGTCGGCGCAAGTCGGCGAGATGGACGACGGCACATTGGGCTACTACCCGATGGTGTCGTGCTTCGGCGGTGGGCGCGTCAAATTCAACCCGGGACCTGACTTCAAGTATCCCCCGCCCTCGCTCGTACCTGTACCAAGCGACGCAGCGCCAACTTCCGTCGGTTTGGACGGCCGGTCGACGTACGCCTCCCTGGCATCGGTCTTTGCCCACTACACGACCTTCCAGCAGGCGCTCGACGAGCTGTCTGAGCAGAAGCTCGCCGTGCGCTGGGTGCGCGAGGCGGCCGAGGAGGAGGAGCGCGTCCGAGTCAAGGCTGCGCTGGACGAGGCGCGTCGTTTGCGCAAGCAGCAGCTGGAGCGCGACCGTGCCGCGGCCAAAAAGGCGGCCAAGCTCGAGGAGGCTGCTGCCACCGGGCTCGACGCCATCAAGGCAGAGTCGTCGCCGGCCGCCTCGACGTCGACGGAGGCGTCCCCCTCGCCCGTGGCGGCCTTGGCATCGGACTCAGGTACGCCACTGCCGTCGCCTCCCTTGTCGGCCGGCACGGCAGCAGCGGCTGGAGGCAAGAAGCGTGCGCGGTCGTCTTCCTCAGGCCCGGCCAAGCCCAAGTCGAACGCGTCAACCAAGGGCGGCACAAAGAAGGCGCTGCCTAAGTCCAAGCTTGGTGTCGCAATCAAGCCCGACCCGGAGAGCGCGCTCGAGGCGGACGATGACGACGGTCGCGTCGAGCCCAACATGCCGCTGGCCAACCCACATCCGCCGCACGTGATGCAGCAGGCGGCTGCGCCTTCGACCTCGGCATCGCCCCAACCCTACCCTGCAGACTTTGCGTATCCGCCGCCGTCGGCCGAACCGCTTTTCCCCGGCCAGTCCCAGCAGCCGTCCAGTGGCGGCTGGGGAGTGTACCCCTCGCCGGGAGACCAGAGCCACTGTTTCTCGGCACCTTACCCCCCGCCTCAACACATGTTCCCTACCAACCTGCCGCCGCATCCTCTGCAACCCCAGTATTCGAGCTACCCGACTTATCAGCAGCAGGAGCAGCAGCAGCAGGCGCCGTCGCCCGAAATCGACCCGGCGCTCATGGACGACGACGGCGGACCGCCTGTTGCGGGTGTGCCAGCTGGCATTGAGCTTGGTGACGAAGACGCTGAGGGAGAGCTTGAGGAAGAAAGTGACGTCGAGATGGCATGAGCGCTCTGGACTCATCGTCTTCTGCTTCGACTCTGCAAGCGCGGACAGCGGGGGTCGCCCGTGCCTAGGCGCGGGTCAGGTTGGGAATGGCTGGCATGGGATCGACACAGGAGCTTCTCAACCCCCTCACTCAGTTGAGCAAGGCTGAAAGCGACGACTTCTTGCCGCCGCCAAACGTCAATTTGAGTTTGGGGAGGCCGTTCACGGAGGGGGGACCGCCGCTGACGGGCTCAAAGGACGGTGCCGATGGCGGTCCAGCGTCAAGTGTCGAGGCGGTCTCGGCTGGGGGAGATGGCGCCGGAGGCGGACGGGCGACGTGGCCGTTGAATCGCTGACTCTCCCGGAGGACTGCGACCTCGATACCTGCAGGAGCCGAGAAAAAAATCAGTCCTGGCCCGCTGGAGCATGGCCAGACTGAGAAAGGAAGGTTCGCACGCAGGTCATGCAGGGCCTGTTCGTCAAGCTCCTCTTCCTCGTCAGAGTTGTAGCACGGATCGTCCATCGTCTTCTTGGCCTTGGCATAGGCGACTGCAGGACGGGTGAGCGGGGGATCACAGAGGGTTGACGTCAGCCAAAGATAGTCGGGCCGCAAGGCAGAAGGGTGCGAGACTGACGATGCAGCAGCCTCTTGTCGCGCGGCGGGCCTGCCTGCGGCACGTCCATGTAGTACGAGATGTCGAGCGTCGGCACATACACTACCAGGCCGGCAGCAGGTGTCAGTTTGTGCGCACAGAAGGAGCGCACAAGAGGAGAGAGGACGCACGAGGCGGCTTGACCGGGCTTTGAGGCTCGTCCAGCAGCTCGTCAACTTCCTCTTCCAGTTCGTCCTCCTCGTCGTCAAAGTCGAACGTCTTGTCGCCCTGAACGGACGAGTTGTCGGGCCCACCGCCGTCTGTGGCCGACATGGCGTCGAGCTCGGCCTCGATGTCCTCCATCAAGTTGGCGCGCGCCTTCTTGGTCTTGGGCGCACCCCACAGCGCCGGGCGCTTTTCGCCCTTCTTGCCGCGGCCGACGCCGCCCGTCTCCTTGAGCACGACCATGTCGGCCCGGCGCTTGTCCTCCATTTCGAACCCCCAACGGAGCTCCTCGTCCAGGTCAACGTTCTCGGCCCGTGCACGTAGATTCTCGACGCCGACGTCGGGCAGCGCGGGCGCCTGGTTCGCGTTGGCAGCCGAGAACTCGTCTTCGAACGGGTTGACGGGGATGTGGGCGCCCTCGTGGTAGCGCCAGAGCAGCCACAGGATGGCCCGTGCCCGGCACGCCGACGGGATCGTGTGTTTGTCCTCGTTGGCCATGAGCAAGTCAAAAAAGTCGAGCCCGCGCGGGAGATGGCGCTCGCCCAGCTCGGCGGCCGCGCCCGTGAACGTGAAGACAAGATTGCAGAGGCTCGTCGACGGACGGCAGCCCTGAGCCTGCGAGGGCGAGAGCGAAGGGGAGGAGAGCGACGCGGAAGGTCAGCAGAGGCGGGTACACAAGTCGGCCTTCGGCGATCGAGAGCAACAGAGACGCACGCTCTTGGTCTCGACCTCGGCCAGCGTGTATGGCGGCGCGCCCTCGTCCGTCGGAATCTCGACGCCGCGCAGGCACGCTTTAAGCCGAGGCGAGTCTTGCAGCAGCGCCTTGGATAGCTCTGACTTTTGGATCGACGGCACCGAGTGGAAGTGGCGGATGAGCGTCTTCATCTCGGGGTAAAAGGCGGCAGTCGTGTTGATCTTGCCGGCGTTGACGAGGAAGGCGACCTGCGTGAATAGGTGCGTGGGAGAGTCGCGTGGCGGGAGTCAACGACGAGCCGGGCCGAACGGTCAAGAACGCGGGACTGCATCGAGAGTGCGCACCATCAGGTGGTCCTTGGCGAAAGGCGGGTCTAGGCGCATGCTCTCCCGCACACGCTTGGTGATCTTCGTGCTATTGATGTAGTCTTCCTCGTACATTTCGCGGAACGTCAGCAGCTGGCGGCCCTGCAGCTGCGGCGGCAGCTCGACGCCGGCCGGCGGGGTGAAGGCCTGGAGCTCGTTGCTGAACATGGCCTGCAAAACGTCGTGCTGGATCATCGACCGAGTAAAGGCCGAGCCGTCAGGTGACTGGATCACGTAGCCCGGCTTAGGCGTCTTGAAGACGACGGGGCTGCAGGCAAGGGGCAAGCAGCGGCAGCGAGGCGACGCGCGAGGGTCAGCGACGAACGAACCGCAACGCCCGGCCGCAGCAGAGCGTGTGGTGCAACTCACTCTCTGAGGCCACGACTCCTGTAGCGCTTGCCCAAGCCGGAGCGGTCGCCCCCGGCCGCTTCCGACATGACGCTGCCGGCCGAGGGGGATGGCGGTGCCTGCGACTGGGCTGCGTTGGACCCGGGCGAGGTGGGCCCCTCGGACGGCGGCACGTCGAGCGCGCCCGCAGGCAGCTTCGAGGTCGACGCCACGGGCGACGCGACCGCCGGGTCGCGCGCGTACTTGGGCCAGGAGAAGGAAATGTCGGGCGACGGTCTGCGACGAGAGTAAGAGTCTTGAGGAAGGGTCGAGTCGGAAGGGGGGAGGGCAGGGCTGGAGGAGGTGAGGTGATGGGCGTTAGGGACGACGGTGCCGCTTCCTCGCCCTCGACGGTGATCAGCACGTCCACCTCGGCCGATGCTGACTTGACACCGATCTCCCTCGGCTCGGCTCGCATTTGACCGGACGTCGCGCTCAGACTGACTTCCAAGACGGTGCTGACGATGGCCAGCCTGCATGGACGCCATCGGCCAGTGCGCACCTAGGGCTGCGCGAACGGCACGGACCTCTTCAAGTTCCCCTGCTGCTGAGATGGACGAGGAGACAGGGACCTCGACCCCACGCCCGTTCGGCCTTCAGCTGAGTGCGCCCTTTCTTTGTGACTGATGCCCCGTTTCTTCCCCAGTCGGTGAGCTGACTGCTGACCTGATGTCTCCACCGCCTCCCTTCCAGCCCCCCCTCGGCAGTTCCTTTCGTTCAAGCCCAGTCTGGACGCCCGCTTCCCGCCTTGTCTCTTGATAGGTTCCTTGAGAAGGGTTTGACGATCTCTTCTATGCCATCAAATTCGCCAAGCACGCTCCTTCATTGCAAGAGGTGGGTTGCGCTTGCCGCGACAGGTTTGAATGAGTGGGTGCTCACGAGTGCCCAGCCGTTCCTCCTCTCTCTCGCTTGCGTCCATCCGGTGTCACTTGCTCGTCTTTGCGCCGGTCGACCTTGAGGGAGTCTCTCAAACCGCTGGGCGACGATATTGGCGCTGGCTGACCCGATCCCAATGTCTCCTCCGTTCTCTAGACGGTGCTGATTGACGCTGTACATCGAGCACGGACTGGAGCGAGCAAGCGCATCGACATCAGAAGGGCTGTCATGGGCTGCCAGGGACGAGGACGATCGTACACGGATTTCGAGGAAACTTCGGCAGGGGAGGATGGGCGCGAGTCGCAGTACACGAGAGGGAGGTAGATTACAAGAGACGTAGCTCGAATCGAGAGTAAAACACGGCGGACAGAAGGAGCAAAGGCCGCTGCTCAGTGGGCGTGCGTCGGCCGCTCGCTCTCGATGGCGTACTCGCGCTGCTCGTCGGCGTTCGGGTCGAACTTCTCGTCGACGGCCGAGACGGGCCGGCCGCCTTCCGCGCCCTCGACGATGAGGTTTCGCTCCGAGAGCCAAATGGACCAGGGCTTCTCGTGCTTGAACGAGCGCGAGCGCCACATGAAGAAGGCGTCTGCGTGAGAAGGGGAACAGGGGTCAGTCGGCATTGCGCTACGGAGGCTCAAGCGGAGGCGAAGTAGAGACAAAGTCCGACGCACAGCAGGTGAGGACGAAGAAGCCAGTGAGCGGAATGAGGTACGAGATCTGCGTCGACCATCGGTCGCCGACAGCGGCTTGCATTGAGGGGTAGGCCGCGCCGCCAGACACACCGACGGCGAGCATGCCCGCGCCGAGCTTGTAGTAGCGCCCGAGATCGGCCCTGCGGGGGAATCAGTCGAGAAGAGCAGAGGTCAGTTCTGGCGCGCGTGTGCTGAGGGACTGCGAAGGGAATGGGGACGCACGAGGCGATCGAGAAGATGACGGGGTAGCTGATCGACTCAAAGAAGAAGACAAAGTACTGGTGAAGCAGAGCGCCTTGATCAGCCAAGGCGTGGTGGGGAGGGTGAATATGCGAACAGAGGAGGCAGAACGCACAAGGCAGACGATGCCGCCGATACCGTCGATGGTCGATGTCAAGATCGAGAAGAGCATCATGCACAGGCCGCTGACAAACAGCGCAAATGCCGGGTCGATGTACTGCAATGGCTCACTTCAAGTCAGCAAGGACCATGCTGCAACGAGAGAAAAGACAGCGCTTCTGAGAGTCGCGCACCTTGAGGTACCAAGTGCCGAAGAAGCGGCCGACGGTGAAGGCGGCCTGGCAGCCCGAGTAGAGGTTGGAGCCCATGGCCGAGGTGAAAGCGGGAGTGATTCCGGGCTGCTCGGTCATGTAGTATACAGTGTTGGAGGCCTGGCGGATTGAAGCAAAGGACGGTGTCAGCCTGAGGAAAGGGTTGAGGAGGAACGGGTTGCGAAAGGAAGATCACGCACGACCGCGACCCTGAAGAAGCAGCAAGTGGAAATAATCAGCATGGGGCAGTAAGAGCGCGAGGGCGGCGGAAACGAACGCACTGAGCACCGACGTAAAAGAACTGAGGAAGTGCAGCGGAAGAAAACGAGGCGTCAATTTGCTAGTCTCTCTCGAAGTGCACTCGAAGCAGAGACAAGACGGACCTGGGCAATGACGCCGAAGTGGAGCCGGTACTGGTGACCGAACTTTCCGACGGGGCGCATGTCGACAGCCTGCTTGACCTCTGGCAGCTTGACACAGAAGAAGAACAGGTTGAGGATGACGCCGAAGACTGCCATGGCGAGGTAGACGTATTGGACGGTGCCGAGCTCGCCCGCTTCAGCGTTACTGCCCGAGAAGAAAGTGTGGGACGCTATAACGAGACAAGGAAAGTCTCTCAGTATCGGCAAGGGCACTCAAGGCAAGGGTGTCTGCGCGTACCGATGATGGGGCCGATGACGGTCGCGATACCGTTGAAGCCCTGGGCGAGGACGAGTCGGAGGGCAGCATACTTGGGCGGACCGAGGACTAGAATGTACGCGTTGGCCTGCGCGGAGAGAGAGACGCCCTGTATCAGGCCAGGATCAAGGTCGTCGAGAATGAGGAGACCGCGACTCACTGCAACCTCGAGCGTCGCCAGGCCGCTGGCGATGATGAAGGTGAATCCGACAAAGGCGCCATACAGGCGGTAGACGGCGGCGGGCCAGAACAAGATGGCGCCGACTCTGTACGTACGGCATGAGAGAGCGCTACGTCAATGCTTCGCTTACTAGCGCAATAAAATTGGGAGACACGCACGAGAAGAGGCCAAGGCCGACGTGGATCCCGGCCTTGTAGCCGAACTTGCGCATGAAGAGCGACATGGGCGGCGCGGCAAGGAGGTACGACACCTGGCGTCCAAGAATGAAGCAGTTGAGCGAATGCTCTAGGTTTCAAGCGCTATGACCGGAAGAGCGACGCACAAAGTAGGCAAACTGCAGCAGCGTCGACTGGGCCTTGGTCAGGTCAAAAACCTCCCTGTAGCGGTTGAACGAGAAGACGGGGTGAGCATCGCGGTCGGCATCGAGAGAGGGAGAAGCAAGATGGGGGCGCACAGGAAGTGCGCGTTGAGTACTGTCGGCGTCGATCGACCGACGAGGGGGTCTAATCAGCGAGAGTGCCCGAAGCGGTAAGATGGCTTAGCAGAGACGATGACCGAGCGAACGCACCATCTGCCAACAGCGATCACAAGACAACGTCAGCGCGCTGCAGATCGAACCGAGAGAGCATGCAGCGGCGAGGCAGGACGCACCGATGAGACCGTAGCTGAGCCCCCACAGGAAGAACAGGCTCGAGACGAGAGCGAACGAGAAGTAAAGCTCGCTCTTGCTGAGCTGCAGGCAACGAGAAGACGGAGGAGGGTCAGTTTGGACACCTTAATAGGGCTGCGAGCTGGCGGAGAGATCGTACCTGAGTGTAGTCACGAGCGTTCAGCCGAGCGTCGTTAGCGGCGTCCTTGGTCTCGACGGCAGGAGGCGCCATCTTGATGGGAGAAGGTAGAGGCGGACGAGAGATGGAGAGATGCGTAAGGAGGGCAAGGCCGAGGGAAGCGGGGGTGTGGGGAAGAACAGCTCGGCCTGCTTCGCCCGAGCCTTTAAACCAGCCGACCTCTAGAGATGTAGAGGGTACGGGGACCGCGCGCCTAGCCGCAGCTAGCTAGAGAGGCGGGTCCCGCGTCAGCTCTACCCCTCCGCGCACGGTGCGACGTTGCGCGGAGCCGGTGTTTCTCTTGGGCCGAGGACCGAGTGATCGAGGCGCGGCGCTGCTTGGACGCGCGGCTGATCTTTGATTCCGAGTCGGCCGCCAACTGGCGGCCACTGGCGGCGAGAGTTGGGCGAGAGAGGGAAGTCAGGGCAAAGGCAAACCAGAGCCGGGAACTGGGAAGGGGGAGAGGAGGGGGCTCGCGCACCGGTCGACGCTCGCTGTAGAGGCGCTCCGAACGAATTACGAGAAGGGGAGTACCATGCATGTATGACTGAAGGCCTGCGGCCGCGGGGGGCGAAAGAGATGGAAGGCGTGCGGAGGGGCTGAAGGACGATGAAGCTCGGTCGAAGCAACGCGCCGAGCGAGACGGTCTGTGCGTGCGCGGGGAGGAGAAAACGGTCCAGCCTTTTGCTCCTCGAGAAGTCTCAACTATCGATGGCAAACTGATCACGCGAGCGCCAGGTCGAATGAAGCACGACCGACGACCCGAGAACGAGGCAAATGCAGCGCAATCGACCGGTCAAACTACACAGGGCTCGATAGTATGCGCCGATGACTGCAAGCGGGGAGGAAGACGTCGTCCTGCGTCAGTTGCAGGCGCGCGAGCTTCATCGTCGAGTGAAGAAAGCTGCGACAAGACTGGCAGAGCGAGTCGAACGTGCTCATCAGGCTGGACTGAACGGCCGTGGTCGCGTTGTGCGACGCCTGTTCGACAGGGTCACCATGATAAGGAAGCAGCAGGGTCAGCGGCTGTCTCGTGTGCATGGGAGCATGCTATGACGCTCGTCATGCACGGGGACATGCTCACCAGTAGAGCTCACCGAAGGAAGTCTTGATGGAAGGTCAACGTTGAGAGCCAGGAAACAGCGAAGAATGTCGTCCCAGTGTGAAGGCAGAGGATGCCCCTGTTGAACGACGGATCGAGCCGATTGAGGTCGTCGCCCGATGCTGCGCTTCAAGAACAGAGGGGGAGAGTCCTCTCGAGCCTCTCTCTCTCGTCCGAAGGTGTCGAGTGTTGCCCTCGGCTGTTGGTCGTCGACGAACGAAGATGCGTTGGACGATCGCGAGATGCAGCGCAAGACGACCGGCTGCGACGTCCGCGAGAGTACGTGAAAGCCATGCAGCGCAGGGCTGTCATTTCGGCCTACGTGGAGAGCTTGGTCAAGGCTGATCTCCCGCGTCAGCAGCTTCGTCGATGCCGATCTGAGGTCAGCGACAAGGCAGATGAAAAGTGGTCCTGATCAGGCTAGCCGGCCGCATCCAAAAGGCCTGGCGACGGCCGAGCTGGAGAAACAAGGGGCGGGCGAGCGAAGTTGGTTACGGATCGAAAAGAAAGAAAAGTTACGCAGGCGCGTGAGCGAGAGACAACAAGCTAACCGGCCTCCTCTCGCCCTTCCCTGCCGTCCCTATCCGTCCCCCCTGTCCCCTCCTCTTCCCGTCCCTCCTTCTTGTCCGACCCTCCACCCTTCCTTGCTCATTCACGTTCCATCGGCAAATTCCTCTCCACTGGTCAACGTCCCCGCTCGACGCTCCTTTGTTCGAGACTCCGGCCCGCTTCCAGTCGCGATCCCCGCACGCGCGCGCCTCCCCTCGTCCTTCTTCTTCCCCCAAGCCCAGGTCCAGCCTCAAGTCGCTCCCCGTCCCTGTCAAACCCCTCAGCATGTCACCTGTCAGGCCATCTCGCCGGTCCGCCGCTCGCAAGACGGGTCTCCTGCTCTCGCTCCTCGTGTTGTCGTCGTCCGCCGTCGCCGCCTCCTCCGCCGGCGGTCACGCCAACAGCTTCGGCGCCCTTGACGGCGCTCACAAGCGCATGGTCGTCGTTCCCCGACAGGCCGTCGACACCGCGACCAGCACGGCCTCGGTCACGGCTGCCACCTCAGCAACCTCGTCGCCGGCCGCGGCGGCCGCCACCACCTCGGGTATCGCCAGTGCTGTGCGTTCGCGTCTCCGTGCTTTGGCTGTTGTCGCGCACGCATCGCTGCTGCGGCCGACCAGCCCTTGATCGCGTGCCTAGGCTGGCTGGTCATCTTATCCTCTCCTGTCTTTCTCAGAGCTGACGCTCCATCTCCTGTGCCTGTCCACTGCTGCAGAGCGCACAAGTGACCTCTTCTTCAGCAGACGTCACGTCGGCCATCGAGTCGTCGTCGGCTGCGCTCGACACCTCGTCCTCGAGCGTGGTTGCCAGCTCGAGCGCCCCTGTGTCGTCGGCGGCGTCCTCTTCGGTCGAGTCGTCGGCGGCCCCTTCGTCCTCGTCGACGTCGTCCTCGACTTCCTCCACCCCGACGACCAGCTCGACCTCGTCGTCCTCTAGCGTGGCCGAGCCCACGACTCTCTCGTCGACGTCGTCCTCTTCGTCTTCGTCTTCCTCGTCGTCATCCAGCAGCTCGACGACCCCGGTCGGCACATCGACTGTCATCGTTCCTGGCCTCGTCACGTCGCGCACGACGTCGGCCTCGGCCTCCGCCAGCGCAGGTGTCAGCAATGCATCTGCCTCGTCCTCGGGCGGGCTGTCCAAGGTCGGCACGATCCTCGTCGCGATCGCGGCGGTCCTCGTCGGCCTCGCCCTCGCTGGCTTCCTCGTCCGCAAGTTCATCTTCCAGAAGCGACGTAACCGGCTGCAGCCCCTCGACTTCGGTGCGGGTGGGCTCGGGCCGGATGAGCACGAGTTCAAGAGCACTGAGGGTGCGTTCGGCGGTGCGGGCGAGAAGCGTCTGTCGGCCGGGTCCGACAACTGGGAGCGTCGGGAGCGCGAACGCATGGACCTTGTTGAAGGGCTCGACCACGATTCGCCCTATGCTCGCGCCGGTGCTGGCATCGTCGGCGACTACCCTCCCGGCGCGCACGACTTTGCGGCCGGCGCAGCGGGCGCGGGCGCGTACGGCTACCACAACGGGGGATACACCGACCAGTATGGCGCTGACGGCAACGCAGGCTATGCCGGCGAGGGCTACGACCCATCCATCCACTCTGGCAACATGGCCGGCTACGGCGCGGGCGGGTACGACTATGGGGCACCCTCGGCTGCCGCGGGCGGCAGCCAGGAGGAGCACCTGACGGCCGCTCACCACCAGGACCTCAAGCGCAACCCAAGCGGCGGCGAGGCAGACTACCACGCCCAAGGCGCCGACGTCCAGCGTCAGCCAAGCAACGGCGGCTACCAGAACGTGCGCCCTCGTTCCTGCTCGATCTGGATCTCACTGTGTCGAGACTGACCGACGCGCGCGCGCTATGCCCCTGGACAGTACGATTACGGGTACGGCCAGCAGCACCAGGCCTACCCTGCTCAGCCGGGCCACCAGCAGTACTAGGGCCATGTACCGTCTGTCCGCTCTCGCATCTCAACGCGTTCTTTTTTGATCAGAAGCTCGGCCCTTGGCGACTACCTCCCCGACCCGTTTTGTCCTCTCATTTGAACACTCTTTTCTCTCCGCTGGAATACCCCTCGAACGGCCTACCGCGCCTTCCTCACTTAGGCCCCATCCTCTTCCTCCTTCCCCTCCCTTGCTTGTCCATCACTCTCACCACGGCTCTTGTACCTTCTTACCTCCCCCCACCCTTCACCTCAAGGACCATCGTGGCCGACGCGTGCGTCGCCTGCCCTCCTTCTCCGCCCCGTCACTGTTTGCTCAGCTATGGAATCGCATTGCCCTCCTTCCCCCCTCCCCCTATCCGCGCGTTGGTGTCGTCTATGGTTCGCAGTCATCTGAGGTGGACGAGACGAGTGGGCACGGGCATACAAGCAGGCGGCAAGAGTGTACAAGAGGCAGGACGTATCAAAAGGATGCAAGGGTGAGTGAGGGCCCGAAGAAGTGAGGGCGTGAGAAGGGCGTGGCGAGGGTCGGGAACGTCAGCAAGGCGAGCAGAGGCAGAGGTCTAGAACGAGGTGGTAGCCGCCGGCCGCTCGCGCTCTAGCACGTCCTCAATAGTCATCTGCAGCGGACGATGCGCAGGACGAGAAGTAAGGTGTCAGCGCGAAGGCGAAAGACAAGTGGCTATAAGCGCTGAAAGGGGACGCACGCCGTGCTTTCCGAAGCCTTTCCACTCGTGCTTGGCAACCGAGCCGCGACCCGACGGATCCCAAGCGCTCGTCATCATCTCGGGCTTGAACGAGTGCCAGGCAACGTCCTGTAAAGGGAGAGGAGAAGAACAGATGAGGGGTCAGATTTCCTATTGCAGCAGGAAATTCAGGAGTCAGGGCTTGGGCTCGACTCACCCGGACGCAGTAGGCGCTCCTGCCGGCGTTGCCTCCAACGCGCGCGCGCGAGCTCTCGGCCGCGCTCGGGTCGGTGTAGACGCCCTCCTTCTCGGGGTCGACGAGCGGGACCGTAAGCTTGCGGTCGAGCACCTGAACGACACGGCCGTCGAGGTTCCAGACGTGTACTCGTCCGTCGGCCGAGCCAGAGTAGACGTAGTCGTGCCCGGTCGAGTTTTCCGGCGCAAAGTGTGCGCGGATAAGAGTCCGGCAGACGGCGTGGCCGCGGTACTGCATTACGCTGTTGTCGCCCGGCGCGGCCTGGAAACGCGGCCGGCGGTACGGGTCCATGCGGTAGTCCCAGCCCTAAGGTGGCAAGTGAGAGGGCTCCGGTCAGTGAAAGGATGCGCGCAGGAAGGATAATTCGCTCGAGAAAGCTAGGACACACCGTGCCCCAGCGGTGAGCGGCCGACGGCGTCGTGTTCGTCACCGACGCGGGCGACATGCTGCGCAGGTCAAACAATCTTGCCGTCTGATCCTTGCCGTTCGAGAGAATGTACCGACCGTCGCCCTTGGGCGAAACGCACGTGATGCCCTCGGTGTGGCCGACGAGCACGCCGCTTGGCTTGCCCGAGCTCAAGCTCCGTCGGTCCCTGTCGTCGACGAGTGGAGATGACCGTCAGCTGAAGTTCCAGATTGCAGAGATATCGTAGGCAGAATGGCAGGTAAAGCAGACGGACCAGATCTTGACGTAGCCGTCGTCGCTCGCCGAGCACAGGATGTGCTTGGATGCCTTGTCAGCCCAGCAGACCGAGTTAACGTCGTCTCGGTGTGCATCGATGCTCAGCGTCGGGGCATTCTTCTCGAGGTCGTACACTGCGATCACAGAAGAGATGGGCGGTCAAAGCCTGTCGGCAAGACCAAAGAGACAGCAGCGACGACGCACCGACGATCTTGCCCTCGAGCTCTGAGTTGCTGTCGGCGCTTGCACCACTAACGATCTCGCGTCCGTCGGCGGAAAATCGTACACTCCAGACGCGCATGTACTCAGACGTGCGGTAGCGCGTGCCGGGAAACGGAGCCGAAAAGTCGAGCGGGACCGTCTCCGAGTCCTGCTCACGCGTGTTGAACATGCGGACGACAGGCGTCTGTACAAGCAAAAGAGAGGGTTGAAGATTTTCAGTAAAAAAAAAATTGACAAAAGCGAGCGAGACGATACAGCAAGCACGCACCAGGCTCGAGTAGATCATCCACTCATCGCCGACAGCCAGGTCGGCGTCGGTCACGGTCCAGCCGTGCCCGCCGCCAGCGAGGCTCTTGACGATGGGCGCCGACGACTCTCCCACGCGACCCGCACCGGCATACATTCCAGCCTCGCCACCGTCGTCGTCATCGTAATCGATCAGCTGCCCGAGATATCCTCGGCGAACAGGCCGGCGGGATGGGCGAGTGGGCGGCGGTGGAGGGCGGCGGGTCTTTGACGCGTCGGTCGCAAAGATCGTGAGCCGGAAATCCTTGGTTGCCGTGTAGAAGAAGGACGAGTCGGAAGAGTATTGGCCGCAGTAAGGCGGAGCTGTCAGATTGGCGACGATGGTCCCGGGCGTGTTGGGGACCAGCGCCTGTAACACATGGGGAGGGGGACCCATGCTCGAGAGTCAGCCTTTGCGCCTATCACCGAGGAACGAGCGCACGGCCAGGGAGAGACTGCCAGACTAACCTTGGCCGTGTCCTTCCATGCACCTCTGCGCAGACCTCCGCCAGTCTCGCGCTGCCAGATCATGTCGCCGACCGTTCCCCTGCGCCACTTCGCGAGCCCGCTGCCGGCCTTCCTCCCCACCGGGCCAAACTCGCCGCCGTACCGCAGCTTGAGGCCCGCCTCGGCCGGCTCGGTCTGCACCGGGTAATGGCTCTTGGGGGTAGCGACCCTCGGCATCGAGTACGGGATGTCGTCGTCGACGTAATCCGGGTCGTCGTCGTCGTCGTCCTCCAACTCACTCTCGTCGTTGTCGCCGCCCGTCGAGAGCGACAGCGCGCCGGTGAGCGGATTGCGAAGGATTGTAATCTGCTGAGGGCCACTAGTATTCCCTGACCGGGCCATGAGCGTCCGCAGCTGAGCCAGTAGCGCTGGCGGGGCCGTGCCGTTCTGCAGGCCTGTCGATGGGGCAGAGGGGACGCGAGTGGGGGAGATCGGGGGATCAGCTCGGAGCCTCGCAGTGGCCCGACACGCCATCGCCCGCGCCACAGCTGATGGCAGGCGGCTGGCGCACCTTGGACGAGCTCATGCATGCTGCCCTCAAATCCTCCGACCGGCGGGACGCCCTCCGCCTCGTCCTCGTCGCTCATCTCGTTGTCGTCGTCGTCGCCGTCGGGGGCCTCGTTTAGCCCGAACGCCGCCTCGAGCTCCTCCATCGCCTCGGCCTCGTCCATCATGTCGTCGAGCGTCCAGCCCTCGCGACCGGCGCCGTACTCGTACTCGTCATCCTCGTCCTCGTTGTCTTCGCCCGTGTGGTAGTCGTCGTCGTCCTCAGAATCAGAATCAAAGTCGATGTCGTCGATCGACAGGAGGTCGCCGTTGGGCAGGCGGGTCGTGCCGGGCAGGGGTGGGAGTGATGGGGCGTCCGACAAGGGCGAGCCGCTTGGCTGCGATGTTGAGGGTGGCATGAAGCGGCTTGCGTAGAAGCGGGGGGTGCGGGAGGTCGTGAGCTGAGGTGAGAGTGAGGTCGATGGGAAAGGGAGGGGGGAGGGCTCTAGGGAGGCTGGATAAGCCCCAGGCCCGACCCGAGGTGGAGAAGTGGAGGGCTCTTACGCGCGCGCGCGGACCCCGTCGACACTAGGAGAGCCACTTCCGATCGCGAGGCGACAGTGTGAGGATCGTTAAGCGGGCGCGTGTTCATACAGTGTAGCTCAAGGAGCAGGAAGGAATGCTTTTCGGAGACAGCAAGCAGGGAGTGAGGAGAGAAGGGGAGGGCATGTTGCGCGAGGGGCGGGTGCGGTATGCAAGAGACTGGGCCGTATCGAGGAAGGCTGGTTCTGGGAGGGCGATTGAGAGACGAAGTCGACGGAAGGGGAATGGGAGGGCAAGTATGCATGAGGACGATATGGGAAGGATGTGTGAGGGTAGCGATTCTCGAGTGTGGTTCTGTGTTGGCGAAGAGATGTCGCCGCCTAGGGCTGAGGACGACGATCATAAGCCGTCAACCGGGGCAGGCGTCATTGTGTCGGTATCGACCCTGGCCCGCTTGGCCGGGACGGGCGACGTGTCGCCCTCGCCGTCCCTCGGCTGGACGTTGTTGTTGTCGCGGTCGTCAGCCGCCCCTCGGCAGCCGTGGTCACCGCTCTCCTCCTTGCGCTTGCCGTTGCTCGGCTTGGCGCAGCCGGTCATCTCGCGCACCTCGGCCTCCTCCATCTCGCTGGCGGGCGCCTCAGCAACGACGACGGCGGCAGCGGTAGCGGCGGGGTGATGTCCAACGGCGTCCCTGCCCGTGGCGCGCCGGCAGATCGGGCAGGCACAGAGCGTCAACGGCTGCCAGGCGTTCTGCCAGCACACGCCGAGGATCTCGACGGTCTCGGGCCCAAGGTCGGCAAACGATGTCGGGATCGCCGGGATGGCAGACGTCACCGGCCGAGGGTCGCCGGACCGCAGGCGCACGCGCAGCTGCAACGGCGGGTCTGGCAGGGCGGTCGTCGCCGTCGTGCTCGGTTTCGGCGGCGCGTCGTCGGCAGTCGGCGATGAGGGCGAGGGCGACGTCGACGTCGGCGGGGTCGAAAAGGCCGGGCTCGGGTGCGTTGAGTGCGACGAGGGCGAATGCGACCGTTCCTGGCCACCGGCGGTGGTGCTCGTCGATCGAGGCGACGCTGGACGGAGCGATGGAGGCGGCGGCCACGGCGGCTGAACGGGCCCAATCAGAGGTGAGTCGGGCGCCTGTTGGCGGACGTCGGCGGCAGCAGCGGTTGAGCACGACCGAGAGTCGCTTGGAGGGCCGGAAGGTGAGGGAGGGAGCGGTGTCGCCGCTTCGATGACTCGCGTGAGCAGCTGCTCGGGCGTCATGCCGGCGCGCTCCGCGTCCGCAAACGAACCGCGCAGGAATGCCCCTGCCCCGCGCTCCCACGCGAAACTCGTGCGGACGAAGCCGAGCACAATCTTGGTCGGCAGGTTGGCCGCTGCTAGGGCGCCGCCGTCCGAGAGGCCGGCAAAGCCGCTGACGAGGCTGTCGAGCGCCGGACGAAGGACGGCCTCGAGCAGAAGCGGGTACATCTCGTCAAGCGCGCGGGTGACGTCGACTGCGAGCGGCAGGGATGGTGGGGGGACGGCATAAATGGCCGGGGCTGGCATGTGGACCGTGGTGCTCGATGGGTGGCGGACCGGCAGCGGGTCGTACAGCGCTGCATTCTGGGCTGCGAGCGGGATGGGTCCGGGCCTCTGTATTTGCAGGAGCCGCCGCCACCCCACTTGAAAACGGCGGCGGTGCTCGGCCGGCGCAACCCAGTAGCCGGCGAGGACGCGCTCGCGGACGAACGCAGAGAGCGCGAGCCGAGCGACCTCGGTCGCCTCGTCGTCCGGCAATCGGTCGCCGCCGAGGTCCGACGAGCCGTCGCCGTCGCTGTCGCCGACGCCGTCCTCGAGCGTGTCGGCGAGCTCCTCGAACGCCTGCAGCGTTGCGAACGATGAGTCGTCGTCGCCAGCGGCGTTCGCGAGGTCCTTCATCGCGAGCCACATCGCCTGCTTGTCCTCTTGATTGCGCGCGACGCGCGGCGGCCGGTCGAGTAGCCGCTGCTGGCGAAACTGCTCGCACATCTCGCCATAGCGCGTGTAAGAGTCCAGCCAGCGGGCCTCGACAATGCGCACTGCGGCCTGGTAGGCGGTATAGGCGCCCTCGTCGATGTAGGCGCAGTAGGGCGTCGTGCCGGCGTCGCTGTTTGAGGTGGGCGGCCGCTCGCGGTGCAATGCGAGCGCCTGGTCGAGCACGTCGCGCCGACAAAACGTGCAGGCGCTCGACCTCCCGCCGGGCGAGCATCCATAGTGGTCCGCCTCGGCGATCGGCGTGTCAAAGACCCATACACCGGGCGGCAGGCATTCGGCAGCGACGAGGCACCGGCCGCACACACTGCCCGTCCGGGAGTGCTGCTTGCACAGGAAGACCGGACCGTGGACCGTCTGCGTGCGCGTGATCGAGACGCCCTGCGGCTTGTACGAGTTGGCGATGCAGGCCCAGCACGAGCGCCAGACCTGAGAGAATAACGTTGAATTCCGCGGGAGAGTTTCGTCCATGTGCACATGAGACGGTCCCAGGACGTGCAGCAGCAGAACCTGCCAGAACGAGAGGTTGTCGGCTGCGCGGCGAGGAAGGGTCGGGACGACAGAGGCGAGGCAGCTTCGTCAGTCTATGATGTGGCAAGGCACGGGCGAACAACATGGTCGAGGGGACGAAGGTAGGGGACTTACTGGCCTCGCGCCACGACTTGCTTACAAGCCGCCAGCGGGCGACCTCAGCCCGGACCTTGACGTGGGCGAGAAAATGGTTGACTATGTAGCGGTGCGACGTCGCGCGGAGGCGCTCCGGCAGCTGAGCCTGCCACTGGTTGACGAGGTCGCTCGCGGCCGTGCCGAGGATCTGCCTACCGGTTCAAGTTCGTCAGAGAGGGGGAAGAGAAATGGGGGCAGAGTCGAGTGAGCTTATAGTCGGCAGACGGTGGATAAGATCAAAGGACATTGGGCCACGACGCACTCGAGCAGCTCGACCGGGAGATCGGCCACCTTCCAAAACTTGCCCTTCTTGGTCGCGACGGGCCGGCGCGAATTGACGAGCTGGCGCTGCTGGGTTGCGAGTGCTTGCTGCTCGCGCTCGACGGCGGACTGGCCGACGCCCGACGGCGTCGGCGTGCTCGTTGAGGACCCGGTCGCGAGGAGCGACGACGACCCCCCGGCGCTCGAGCCACCGAGCGCGGTCGGCCGGGCGAGCAGGCGCACGTTGCCATTCCCTGAGGCGATGGCGGTGAGCTCGCGCTCGAGCCGGGCAATTGCGGAGTCAATCTCGGTCGTTGGCGAACCTCGCTGGAGCGTGTACAGCTTCTGGAGCATCCGCCGGTGGTTATCCGCGTCGAGCGCCGGGTCGACGGGCACGCCGTCTTCTGACGCGTCCAGCATGCCGTCGTCGTCGTCATCGAGCTGGTCAAAGCTTCCGAGCGCGCTGCCGAATCGGCCGTCGTCGTCGACGCCTTCCTCGTCCTCGTACTCGAACCCGCCGCCATACCCATCGTCGTCGCCACCTGCCTGCGCGCGTATCTCGTCCTGGGACTCGGCCCCGTCCACTGAGCCGATGTCGGTCTGGATCTCATCCTCGTCGTCGTCCTCGATGTCGGCCAGGTCGTCGTCCGAGCCCACGCCGGGCGCGACGCTCCGGCTGCGGTCGAAGCGCGTGGGTTGAGGCGGCGGCATGCGTGACGCGCGCAGGACCCGCTGGAGCAAGACGTCGTTGGCGTCGTCATCGTCGTCGTCGGCGTCCTGGGTCGAGGTCTCCTCCTTCTCTTCCTGCTCCTCCTCGTACGATCCGAGCTCGTCGTCGACGTCGGCAGCATCGTCGTCGCCGGGCGCGGTGCGCTCAAGCTCGGACTCGAACAGGCCCGGGTTGGCGAGCACGTCCTCGATCGACACGCCGAGCCGCTCAGACGCCCGTCGGACGGCCCTCAGGTACCGTCGGTCGATGGGCGACGTCAGCTGCTCCGGGTCCTGCTGCATCTCCTCCGCGGGCGAGGGCGCCATCGCGGGGACTTGACGGTTGTACGAGAGAGGGGAGGAAGGCGGGGCAGAGAAGGACGGCGGCGAGGGGCGTGCGAATGTGGAGGGCGAGGCGAAGCGAGGAGATGGCGACCGGCGCGTCTGACAGGGGCAAGGAGAGGTTCTTGGTTGGAGCGACTGGGAGAATTGAGCGCCTTTTTTTTCTGAAGTTGTGCGAGCGCTTGCTTTGCCTGGAGCAAAGGGTAGAGGTGTGTGCAGCCCTGGGGGGGAGGGGGCTTGTGGGTAGGAGCGGGGGGAGGCAGGAAGGAGGGCTATCTGCCGTCGTCGAGGCGCGTGCGGGCATTCGGCTCGGGCAGAGCGACCAAAGGCAAGGCGGTCGGTCAGCTGGGCGGGCGGCGCGCAGGCGGGGATGACTTAGACAAAGGAAGCTGATCGCCAGCTGAATCTGGCACAGCAATCAGCTGGTCCGGTCCGGGCCTGTCTAAGGGTCAACCGTTTCCGCTCCGTTCCCCAACGCCCGCGCCGCCGCCGCCTGCCGCTGCCGCTTCGCCTGTCCCCTTGCCCTGTCCTCGTCCTCCTCCCCTACACTCCCTCTCCCTCCCTCTCCTCTTCTCTCTCTCCCTCTCGTCTTCTAGGATGCACCGCGCCGCTTTCTCCGTCGCTCGCCGCGTGCCCACGCTCGCCCGAGGTCCGTCTCTCCCGTCGCTTGTCTGCTCTTTGGACTCGCTGCCGCCCTCCCCCATCGCCCCCCGTTTGCGGCTCGATGCGGCAACCGCCTCCCCTCCGCATGCGCTGACCCCCCCCCCCTTCTGCAGGCATCTCCACCTCGGCTCGCCGTGACGCTTTCTCCAAGTACACCTTCCCGGCCATGTCGCCCACCATGACCGAGGGCGGCATTGCTGGCTGGAAGAAGCAGGTCGGCGAGGCGTTCACCGCCGGCGACGTCGTTTTCGAGATTGTGCGTCGGCTGCTGCTCTCACCTTGTTGCTGCCCTGGCGTCGCAGCGCCTTTGTGGTCGATGCTGACGGTGCTGCTGTCTGCTGCTCTGTGATCTTCATAGGAGACCGACAAGGCTACCATGGACGTCGAGTCGTGCGTTCAACCCTTCGCGTCCTCCCTCAGAGATTTTGTCCCCTCCCGCGCGCGCGCGTGGTGCAGCACGCGGGTCGGCGGCCCGTGCGGAGAGGGCTCGAGCTTTGCGGGTCGGCCGTTCGAGACACCGGCTTGTGGGTCTTGCTGCTGACGCGCGTTTGCCCTGTGCTTACTGTGCCGGATTTGCAGCCAGGAGGACGGCATCGTTGGCAAGATCATCGTGCGTCGCCCTGGCTCTTTGATAGCCCGCTCGAGAAGGAGGGCTTGACCGATGGCGCTCGCGCTGACCATCACTCTCTCCCCTCCCTCTCTCATGCTCTGACCGCCCCATCCTGCAGAAGGAGGAGGGTGCCAAGGGTCTCCAGGTCGGCGAGCTCATCGCCATCATGGCCGAGGAGGGCGACGACCTCTCCGGCATCGACGCCTGGCTGGCCGAGAACTCGTCGGACGCGCCCGCGCCGGCCAAGGAGGAGTCTGCGCCCAAGGAGTCTGCGCCGGAGCCGACCAAGGAGGGCTCGTCGAGCACGAGCATGGACATCCCGCCGTCCAAGCCTGCCGTCGGCGGTAAGGAGACGCCGATGGAGGCCCCCAAGATCGCCTCGACCGTCTCGAAGCTCAACCGGATCGCGGCCACGCCCGTCGCCCGCCGAATCGCGCAGGAGAAGGGCGTGCCCCTCGACCAGGTCAAGGGCTCGGGCCCCGCCGGCCGCATCGTCAAGGAGGACGTCGAGAAGTTCCAGGCCAAGTCTGCCAAGCCCGCCGCCGCTGCCCCGGCCGCTGCTGGCGCCGCCGGCCCGGCGTACGAGGACATCCCGGCGTCCAACATGCGCAAGACCATCTCGAAGCGCCTGCTGGAGTCTTCTCAGTCGATCCCCAACTACTTTGTCACCGTCGAGGTCAACATGGGTCCGTACCGCTGCTCTGTTTGTCTCGTCTGTGCGCGCGATGGGCCGCTGACACCTGCCAATCCACCCACAGACAAGCTCATGAAGCTTCGTGAGCTCTTCAACGGCGCCGGCAAGGCGGGTGCGGTCAAGCTCTCGGTCAACGACTTCATCGTCAAGGCCGTCTCGCTCGCGCTCACGGACGTGCCCGAGGCCAACTCAGCCTGGATGGGCGACTTCATCCGGCAGTGCGTCCTTCGTCGCATTGATCTTCCTTTCCGCGCTTGCTTCGCGCACTTTCGACTCTGACCCTTGAGCGAACCGCGCACTCCTTGTCCTGCAGGTACAAGAAGGCCGACATCTGCGTTGCCGTCGCCACCCCGACCGGCCTCATCACCCCCATCATCAAGGACGCCGGCGGCAAGGGCCTCGCCGCCATCTCGTCCGAGACCAAGGCGCTCGCCGCCAAGGCCCGCGACGGCAAGCTGAAGCCTGAAGAGTACCAGGTGCGCTCCTAGCTTCGCGCATTCACCTCATTCTACTTGACTACCGCCTGGCTGACCACTCGCCGGCTGTCTGTGTCTCGCTTCCGACAGGGCGGCTCGTTCACCGTCTCCAACCTCGGCATGTTCGGCGTCTCGCACTTCACGGCCATCATCAACCCCCCGCAGTCGTGCATCCTCGCGATCGGCGCGACGAGCCCTAAGGTCGTCGCCTCGGCCGACGGGTTCGAGACGGTCAACGTGATGAACGTCACGCTGACGGCCGACCACCGCACCGTCGACGGCGCCGTCGGCGCCCAGTTCCTCAAGGCGTTCAAGGGCTACATGGAGAACCCCCTGACGTTCATGCTCTAAGACGCTTCCTCATCCCGAGGGTGGTCTGTGAGCATTGGCGGCAGGTTGGACGCAGCAGGAGGACGGGAGCGAGGGCCGACGCTTCGGGTTCTCGAGCAACCTTTCGCCGGCGGGGGAGGGCGGTCCCTCTCTGGCCGGCGCGCACTTGTACGAGGGAAGGGAGGGGGCGGCACGTAGAAAAGGGTCCGTCGTGGCGGGGACGAGTCGGGGCGCAGGGCGGCGTCCGGCTCCCTCCCATCTTTTCATTTCCTTAGAGGTCGGGAATCTGGATGCAGCTTCTCGGTCGACTGATCTACCTCTCTCTGTGAGCGGTGCGAAGGGGCTGATCCTAGTCAGCACGACCTTGCTGACCATCTGTTCGTCGTCAGGCATTCGTCGGCAAGGACAACCAATCTGTCCGACGCGGCCGGCCATTCCACCAATCGGGGACAGCCTGCCGACGAAGGCCAGCCGTGTCAGTCAAGATGACCATCCCCTCCAAGACGCTCGATTCTCCAGCCCCCGCCCCCGCACCTCGCCGGCTCCGTCTCACGCCCCGCGCGAGTGTCCCAACCCTCACTCGCCATGCCTGCCCTTGGCGGATGCCAGAGTGAGTCGTGACGCCGAGGCGTGTGCAGGCGGACTCGATCGTATGCGGCCCCCTTGCCTTGCTTCTGCAAAATTCTGACAGTTTGTTGGTCTATCTGAGAGGCGAAACCATCGTGCGGCCAGGCCGATAGATCGACGACGGCGCCGGCAGGGTGCATGGGCGACAGACAAGACCCGACGGTGAACGCGTCTGTAGGCTCTCCTCACTCAGGCGACCACGTTATTATGTCAGAAATCACGTTTGTGTTGCGGCGAGACGATATGCCAGCTCCGCAGCGGACAAGTCCGCCAGTTGCCCCACCTTCACCTGCCTCGTCGACTCTGAGGGCTGGCAAGCAGTTGGTCGGGAGCGCCTCTTGACAGCTCTTGGATGGGATGACCTGCGGTTCCTAGTCTGCGGTGCTCGTCTTGTAGGGCGATGGGCATGTGGAGGCGTGTGCGACGACGGCCCGCTCGCCTCAGCTTGCGCGAAAGAGACTCGCCCCTCCCGCCCCCTCGCAACCTTCTGCCCGCTGTCCACCATCTTCCCAACCCAGTCGCCCTGCCAGTCGCTCGCAAAGCATCTGACCACCAGACAGCTCGCACAAGGGTCAACCGAGATTGATCGCCGCTCGCCTCCGAATGATCGCGCTGCACGACCTCGACCAGCTGCGTGCCTGGCTCGATGCCATCGCCCCCTCCTCCCGACTTCGAACTTCCTGCGGTCCGCACGTGCTTTGTCGCTGCACTCGGCAGCTCGTACACCAACAGTCTCGAATTTTCGAAGTGCCGCTCTGCCAATCGATCGGACGCGCGCAAGATCTCGTTCGAGATCCGGTGAGGCGAGCTACGTGCACCGGCGTCTGTGCGGCATGGCTCGACGTCGGCCAGTAGGTTGAGGGCATCCTCCGCGAAACGCTCGACCGCGATGCACATCTGCAGCTCTTTTGAAGCGCAGACAGCTAGGTGCTCACAGCAGCGCTTGGTCGAGTCGAAAAGGTCGTTCTTGACGAGCTCGACGGCGACGGCTGGGACCTGAGCTCATCTGCGTCGATGGCTCCTCGACGCGCCGCTCTGGGCCACCGCCCTCGAATCGCCAGCGGAAAACACGCGCGGCCGACCGCCGTCGCTCGCCCAGTCGCCGATGTACCGCGCCTTCGTCACGCTCACGCACGTCCGATGGGCGTTGTTGCCGCTCGCCGTGCTGAAAACGCAGAGACCGCCCCTCGCGCCGGGTCCGCGAACGACTGACCTGCCGGGCTCGCGCCCGCACCTCTTCCCTGCCTCGCGCAAGCCGACGGTCGCCGCCTCGTCAGCAGACCCGCCGGCAACGCTTGACAGTCTCCGACGCATCGCGCCTCTGGTCAAGCTGCAGCCGTCGTCGACGCGTCGCTGTCAACGCCGCTGAGCAGTCCGCGCCGAGGGTTGCCAGCAGTCCTGCGCCTGGACGAGCAGGGGACGGCTGACGAGGAGTCCTGAGCCCAGCTTCGAGGCAAGCTGCGCGTCGTTGGGGACGTCGACCGGAAAGACGCACGGTCAGGTTGGATTGGCGGTCGAGGGCAGTCTTGCCGTGGGGCGGACGGAGCAGGGGGGGGGGGGGGCACCGTTCGTCAGTCGACTGTCCTTCTCCTCAACAGTGTCCTCCCTGGTCGTCTGTTGCACCTCGGCCGCGCAATCCTCTGGTGCTCGTGTCTCGTCGATCTCGTCGCTGTTCCGATGGGCGATCGCGCTTGACACCGTCTTGAGACTTCAGGGCACAGTCCTCCCTCGTCGCGCTCCAGGCACCGTCCCGACGCTTGTCCCGCCCCCTCGTCTTCCGCCGCCTCATCCTGCCTCCCTCGTTGCCCGGTCGCAGGCGGGCCATGCATGCTCCCTTCTTCCTGTCTCTTTCCTGATTTGCTTCAGCCCGGTGCCCCTGGGCAATGCTGACGGGACAGTTGAACGATGCCTGCGTGCGTGAGCGATCCCGAGATCGTGGTCGGACGCACGAGCGGGACGCGCCATCTCGCGCAGCGCCCGTCCGAACACTATAAAGGCGGGGAGGGGGATGGCTGATGGTGCCTTCTTTTCTCCCCCAACTCGCACCTCCCGCACACCCGCATCCTCAGAGTTCTTGCAGCCCTCAGCGCTCGCATCCCCCGCCCATCCACACACCACAATCCACACACTACATCCCACCATGCCCCTCATCCACTCTGCCGCCTCTGCTCCCCGTCTCCGCCGGGTTCAAAAGATGGTCCTTCAGCCCGTGCCCAAGATTCGGCGCGTCCACGGCTTCCGCAACCTGACGCTCAAGGCCACCGGAGCCAAGCACGCCGATCTTGTCGACCTTGACCCTGCCGACCGCGCGTTTGCCACCGAGGTGGCCGACGACTTTGTCATGATCGCCGCCGCCGACGGAACCGAGGAGGACTGGGACGCCTGCGATGAGTCGTTCCTTTCTTATTCTCCTGCCGACGACGATGACGCGTCTGTCGCCGACGCCGACGCCTCGTTTGGCAGTCTGCTCGACCTTTACCGCCAGTCGGCCTCCCAGACTTCCCTCGCTGCTCAGGCTCAGATATCGGGCCTCCGCCAGACTCTCACGCGCAAGCTTGGCAAGGCTCTCGCTCGTCTCGCGACTGACGACGAGGACAAGCTTTCGCGCCTCCCGTCTTCGCCTTCGTGTCGCAGCAACTTGCCCGCCTCGCTCTCGTGCCTCATTGATGAGGTGCTGGCCGAGATCAACCCCATCCCTGAGTACCCTCTGACCTCTTTTCCCTCCGCCGTCTCGCTCTCGTGCCTCCTCGACGACCTGATTACGGAAATTTCGCCCGCTGCGGCAGCCCCCGCGCCTTTCCTCCCCGCTCCGTCCTTTCCCTCCTGCAACAACTTCCCCGCCTCTCTCAGTGCAATGCTCGACGACGCCATCGACACCGCCCTCGACTTCAGTTTCGACCTCACCCGCGCTCCTTCTCCCGACGTCGGCTCCGACACCGACACCGTCCGACCGACAAGCCCGCAGCTCTTCGAGGCGCCGGCCGCCGTGCCCCTCACTATAACTGACCGCGTCTTTCTTCAGCACCGCGCTCTCGGCCGAGGCCTGCCCGAGTCGGTTCGCCTGCGACTCAATGTCGTGCAGTAGGTCAAGCGTGTGTCGATTCGCTTGCTCTCTTTGTCTTCCTGGCTGTCGCACAAGCGCTGGGCTGAGCAAGGCGGCGTCGACAGGCCGCAATTGGCGATTCGTTCGACCTAGCACCCTTCATGCTTTGCCTTCCTTCTGAGTCCCTCTCTCTCTGTACGCTGTCAATCTTGCTCGAGCGCTCGATGACATATTCTCCTTGCTCCGCCTATCCAGATCACCGCTTCCAGTTCGCCTCGTCGCCGTGCGCGCTTCCCGGCTGCCTGTATGTGCTTGCGAGATCCGGACCGCTGCTGTTCGTCCCCCTCCGCCTCCTTCCTTTCAAGATCTAGCACTGACCCCTGTTCGACCGCTTTCCCTCTCACCCAGCAGGGATCACCCGTGGGACGATCGCGAGAGCTGCTCCAGCGCTCGCCGGAGATGTGTCCTTCCGTCCGCGCCTTGTTCATCCGACTTGGCCATCATGCTGACGCACCCTTTCCCCTCATCACCCCTTTGGTCCCCGCTCCTGCTTCTGCTTTTGAGGCTACCTCGTCCGCAACTTGAAGTTTGGCGCTTCGTGTTCCCCCAATGCGTATCTCCCACATCGAAGCAGGTCTGTCCTTGCGCACTTCTTTCTCTCAGCGGCCATCACTGACCGCTCATCCAACCTCCCCGCTCCCCCGAGACTGTGCCGGCCCAAGGCCCTCAGCATCGCCGGCGTCGGTATCCATTCGACCTAGGCAGTCGATAAGCTTTCCCTCCTAGTCCTCTCGACCTTCAGGTGTGTCTCGCCTGCCTCCTACAACTTGCAGGATCGAGCGCCGACTGATCTCCAGCGCTCGCCGGGCGATGCAGTATTGGCCGCCCTCAAAGCTTTTCGACGTCGATGGTGTGTCGATCTCCTGGTGCAGACTGTCTTGCCTCCCATCGTGAGTCTCCTCGGTCCAAAAAGGCCCATCTCTGGTGCTCTCGACCAGGCGACGCTGACCTGCCTTGCGCCTACAGCCTCGGTCGATCGGGCGTCGCTCATGCTGGGCCTCCCTTCCACTGTAGCCATCACCCTTCCCCGCCTATCAATCACCCTGGCCTTCCGCTTCCATTCGAGCTCCTTCTCCTGTAAGCGCCGCGCGAAGATAAGTAAGAAGAATGCATCGGGTATAGGGATACCTCCAACGGTCTGAGCGGAAGGCAGACAGGTTGCTCTAGAAGAGAAGACGAGTAGTCCGGGGGAGGATGACAAGGCATCTAGGCCTGCTTGACCTGCGCGTCCTCGACGTGCTGCACCTCGGCGTTGCGCTTCTTTGCCGGGTTGTACTCGTGGTTGAGCTCGCGCTCGGCCGCGAGCGTCTGCGCGAAGGGCGAGCGCTCTCGGAAGAAGGGGCCGTGGAAGTAGAAGACCCAAACGGGGATGGCGACAAGGGCGCCGATGAATGACAAGATGAAGGACGGCCAGACGAGGTCTGAAGGGAGAGGCAATCTGTCGTCAGCGAGAGCAGCAGGGGGTGAAAGGGGACGGAAGGAGAGGGACGGAGACGCACGGAACTTCTCCGAGCCGATGTTGTGGTAGAAGGGGGTGGCGTACATGGCGGCAACACCAGCAAGGAAGTCACGAGCCATGCCCTGGAGGGAGACAGGAGCGTGGGTCAGTTCGGCAGGTTCTTTGCGATAAAAGGACGGAGACATCTCAAGCCAAAACACGAACATTTCCTCCGCACGCAGATGCAGCGTACGGGCCATAGGCAGCCGTCATGTAGTCGATGGTCGCAAAGTAGATGCTATCAGGGGATCAAGGGACCTTGCAGGTCAGCCACATCGCCTTCAACCAGGCGGAAGCAGGGAGAAGACGCACCTGAAGTTGGCGATGCCAATCAGGACCGAGAAGATGAGCGGCGCTACAGAGCGGAACCGAAAGCCGGCTCAAGGTCAGCGGACGTTGGGCGAGGGAACGCGACTGGAAAGCAAGAACGCACCGATCCAGTGCACGTTGTACTGGGGGCCGAGCGAGGTCCAGGCGAAGCCCATCAGTCCAATCGCCTCGAGCGGGACGATGTACAGCAACAGGCGCATGCGGTCCTCGGGCGGGGTGTTGCGGTCGGCCTTCCTGCGCAAGATCTGCCGCCGAATGTCGGGGCTGAGGTTGGCGAGATGAATGAGATGTCAGGACATGAAACGAGAAGGGGACGCCAACAGTCAAGGGACGGGACGCACATGTGGATGCAGTAGGCGCCGACGTAGGCAATGGCAAGGCTGAGACGTGAGAAATCTCTCGTCAGTCACGGCACGGGAGACGAGGAGCTCGACGCCTGACAAGAGGAGAGGGGAAGAGGGGTAACTCACGCAATGAACGTCAAGCCAACCTCCACGGTTCCGAAGCCCCACTGCCCAAAGACAGCTCCGTACGAGTCAAGGAAAATAAAGATGAGGGCGTCGCTGAATCCGGACAGGAGCGACAGGCAGAGGACGATAGGCTCCTTGACAAACATGACGAACTGCGACGAGCGAGAGATCTGATCAGCTCCAAGGGCGAGGGGAACGACAGACTTCGAGCAAAAGGACGCACGGGTCGCATCATGATGGTGATGACCTCCTTGGTCGAGAAGCGGTTCTCCTTGAGCTCGTTAGGGCCGTAGCAGTTGGGGTCCTCGCCCGTCTTGCGGCGACGCTTGGCCTCGCGGTCGAGGAGAACGGTCGCGCGCGTCTCGGGGACAAAGAAGAAATGCAGGATCTGGACGAAGCCGCCCATGATCAACTGAATCCAGAACTGTTGCGGGGATGAAGGGGCTTTCAGCAAAAGGCCGCGCGCGCACAAGACTTAGGTTGGAACTGCGACGCACGACCCAAGGCCAGGCAAGGTTCGACTGGATGAAGCCTCCGATGATCGGGCCGACGACGCTGCCGCCGACCGAAGACAGGACGACGAACGCGACGGCGTACTGTTGGTCATCAGGCTCCCACATGTCGGCGACCATGCCGAGGGTGACGGATCCGCCCGCGCTCGAGAGACCGCCGAGGAATCGGCCGATGACGATCGTGGCGAAGTTGTTGGCGAGAGCGCAAGGCAGCTGCCAGACTGAAGGATGGTGCAGAAAAGGCGCGCAGAGGTCAAAAAGTGCGCGCAGACCATTCTGGGCAAGAACAGGACGAACTGTTGACCAGGAACAGCGACGTCTGGAGGATCGGCCAGCGACCGAGCTCCTCTGACGGGGCGGCCCAGAGCTCACAGCCGAACGCGTAGGCGACGAGGAAGATCATCTAGAAGGATTGAAGGCAGGTGCAGCGCAGAAATCAGCGCTCGCCTTCGAGACAAAGCCGCATCCAAACGACATTGAAGGAGAGCGCACCTGACCGACTCGAGCAGCCTGCTCCGAAATGCTGAACTCCTCCGAGATACCGCCGACACCGTTGGCATAGAGTGACGCGTTCATGTTCATCGAGACCTGTCCAGTGGGTGAGGCGTGCGGAGCGGGAGCCACGTCGTCAGCCACGGAGCCGTTGAGAGTAGGGCCGCGCAGCGGAGAGCACGCACCTGGACGACGAAGATGACCGAGAGAACGGTCCACTTCTTCCTCGAAGAGTAGCAGAAGCCGAGGTGCTCGTACGCCATTTGCTCGGTCAACTCCCTTCGCCCGTCCGCACGAGGCTTGTCCCTAGAGACCTCGCGGCCTACGCCGCCCTCGGCCAGGGTGTCATCGCCGCCGGAGCCGGTCGGCGAGGGAGCACGCCGGGGTCGCTGAAACTCCTTCTCGTTCTCCATCGATTTGAGGGTCAGAAAGGGGGAAGGGGGAGAAAGTCGTATTGCCTGCTGGCTCGAGGAGAGAGTGAGGTGAGAGTGGCGAGGGAAAAGCCAGGCAGGCGGCAAGGCAGAGCGAAGTCTTGTCTTGAGGCAGGCGAAGGCTCACCAGTTTCGCCGGACCCCACTGAAGCCCCAGACAGATATCTTTAGGTGCCCCGATGACGAAGGCGGTCTCCCCCGCCGGTGGATTTCCCTCCGCCGCCAGCCGCTGCCTGGCCGCTAGTTGGCCGCCAGGCGGCTCCACCCAGCCCTCATGGAGACCCAGACCGGTCCCCGCGTGCCCTACCTCAAAGAGCATCAAAGCTGGTCGTCAGCCAGGGAGCCAGGTTCCGCTGCAGGGGTGAGCGCGACCGAGACGGACACTTTTTGGGCCAGCCGGTTGGCCCGCTCTGCCCTCTTGCTGCCGCCTTCGAGCCGCAACGAGGAGAGAGGCCTGCCTAAGTAGCCGGCGCCAAGCTGCGGGGGTCTTCTGCTGGTCGGTCAGCGAGCGTTCTGCATGTCGGGACGAACGGGCAGCCAGTACGAGCCATGGCGCGAGGCAAACTCGAGTGTGGCGGCGGCAGACCGTCGCTCGGCCGTCGCGGGGAGTGAGTCGGCCTGAACAGCAGCAGAATGGCAGGAACCGTCGGTCTATCAGGCAAGGTCGAAGGCCTCCAGAGTCGGGCAGGCCGTCAGCTGGACCTATCGAGGACTTCGTCCGTAGCAGGACGACGGTGGGGGGAAGGGAGACGTCGAGCTAGGACCCTCGAGCTCTGGCCGGCTGCAGTGCTGTCCTGCCCGGCCGGTCGGCCTCCCCAGGGCGACAAATCGACGCACAAACCGTCGACGCTCCCCTTCATCCCGTCGCTGACCTCGTCGAGGCCCCTGTGCTGACCTTGACCTTGAACCTGAGCCAAGCTGGTGTCTGCGCTGAATCGCCTCCATCCTGCGTGGGCCGGTCGAGGGCTCGAGCGAGCAGGGCACGGCGTCGCCTTGCAAGACGCTCGTCCCCCTTCTCGCTCGCGCGACGCGGCCCGGCGAGGACGCCACCATGGGGGCCGACCCCCCTTCCCCTTGATGAAAGTGCGCCCCTCCCCTTCTGCTCCTGTTCCGTCTTGCTGGCCGGCAGGTCCCCCCTCTACTTCTGGTCCCCGTGTGAGGCAGGCTGTGCTCCAGGTAATAAGGAGCCGGAGGGCGGCATCTAGCTCGCGCCTTCTTCCTCACCCACAGATTTCCCCTCCCCCTCCTCACCTTTCTTTCCTCTTCATCTCCTCTTCTCGCAGTCGCTGCCATGTTCGAGCTCGTCACGGGAATGGTCCTGGTCGCTTGTGTGTACCCTGTCCTGTGGCAGATCACTACTCGGCAAGGCCGCCCCTCGCTGACCATTTTCTTGCGCTCCCTTGCCCTCCAAAGCCTGGCTGAGTGAGTGGGCCTGTCCCTCCCTCGCTGCTTTTTCCACCCTCACGGCCACCCCAGTAGGCACTGATCTGTGGCCCTTCCTTCAGATGCACCTTTGTTCGCCATGGAGTGCTTCGGGGCGCAAACCTACTTCCGGCGGTTCTGGTCTTCCGACTCTGTTTTGTACAAATATTCCGTCGTCCTCGCCCTGTCGGTCGACTTTGGTGCGTGCTCAGTCCTCATGCAAGCTAGTAATTCTTCAACGAGCTGAAATCGCCACTTGTGCCTCCTCAGCAACGGTCATCTCGGTATGCGCCGCCGCCTACTCATATTCGATCACCAATTGGGGCGACGCAAACTACGCCATCACCCAACCGTGGTTCATCTCGACCTACATTGTCCTCTGCGGCATCAGTGCGATGATCTGCCAGGGCCTCCTGTCGCTCCGAGTGAATTCCTCCGATCCCCCTTGTCATCTCTGGTCCTCACCGCCGGCGCTAGCCTGACTCCCGCTGTCTCGATCCTCGTAGATTTGGCGCCTGACCCAGAACGTCTGGTATCTTCCCCTCCTGTTTGCGCCGTCTGTGCTGAGTCTCGGCGGCGCATGCGCGACGGCCGGCATGGCCGCGACGCTCGACCTGTCGGGCCGCGAGTCCCTTACCAAGGTCGTCGTCCTCTGGCTGGCTGCGAAGGGTGCGTGCCATTCTTGAAGCTGCCGCCTTTCGTCTTGGTGTGAGTCGGCTGACTGGGCTCTTTGTGCCTTGATCACTCGTTGCCCCTGCAGCCGCTGTGAGTCTGCGTATCACCCTCCTCCAGGGGGACTTCGGATGCCATGACCATGACCATAAGCTCATCCAAACACCTCCGCACCTCACCGCTGACTCTCTCCCCCCTTAGGCCGACATCTTCATCGCTGCTTGTCAGATCCTAAACCTGCGGCGCATCAAGGCCGAGTTCCAGGACAGTCAAAAGTACGTCAAGCGGTTTGCATCCGTCTTGCTACGAGCGTCACATTGAACCGCGCACGGGTCCCTCGATTTCCTCAGCCTCGTCCGCCGCCTGTCCTTCCAGGCTCTCGAGACCGGTTCCGTCACTGCTTTCCTTGCCATCCTGGCCATCGCTCTCTACGCCATCTTCCCCATGACAAATCTGGCTGTCTGCATCGGAATGACGCTCGGGCGAGTGTGAGTCGCAACTCGCTTGCGCCTGGGTCCGTCTTGAAGGTCCGGACATTCACGCTGACATTGCTTCCTTCCCTTTTCTTCTACCCTATAGCTACAGCATCACTTTGCTGACGAACCTGAACCGGAGGAACTATGAGGGCAAGGGCGAGGACGACACCGACATGGGCAAATCGTACGCGGGTCGCCGGGTTGGCTTCGCGTCCGAGCCTGCCAGGTACGGCGGCATGGGCTCCAAGATGGACGGCGGCATGAAGAGCGCCGCGCGATTCGACGCTGCCGACGAGGAAGATGATTTTGATCCGATCGAGGTGCGCAAGCCCTCTCTCGACTCGCTTTCATATCATACTAGACGCCGGGATGCTGACGCCCGTCTCGCGTGCCGCTGCCTGCATCGACCGCTCATCGCAGCCCACCGTCGTCTACCGTACGACGACTGCGGGTGCGTTCGGCAGCACCAAGCGCTCGCACGAGCTCGCTGACGACGCCTGGGAGAACCGCACGTCCGGGAGCGAGGTCGAGCTCGGACGGGCGCCGCTGAAGCACAACTAAGAGGCGCTTTGGGCCATCCCTTGCTCCTCTTGTCTCCTCATTTGCTCGCCCGATGATCTTCGCCCCTCCGGTCCTTGTCCGCCCTAACTCTCCCTCACACTCGTTCGCCAACTTCCCGTTGCCCCACCCTTTCTCCGATCTCTCGCTCGCCTTTGACTTCGCCCTTTGTCTGTCTGTCCCCGTCCACTCCTTTGCCTGCGGTCTCCATGCGCCCTTCCCTCGACACGCACGCAGCTTTTTGAGAGTTCGCAGGACACTGTGAGAGGCCAATATTGACAGGGGAGGGGTCAATTGAGACGAGTTGGGCGAAGGAAAAGAAGTTGTGGAGTGAAAGCCAAGGTTGTGTGCGCGCGAGGGGGGACGAGCAGCGGTCAGCTTCCGGTCGCGAGGTCACCGCGCAGCCCAGATCGAGAAAGAGAAACTCACGAGAGGCCGAGCGGAAGCAGGAGTAGGAGCTCCTGCAGGACAAGCCGAGAGGCGACGCGAGCGTCGGGCGCGTTCGCTCTGGATCACAGAGAAAGAAAGGTCAGCCAGGTCGACTCGACAATCCTACCGCTTCGCTGTCCAGTCCTGCCCGTGCGAGGCCTTCGTTTCTTTGAGCGGGGTCATTACATCAGTGCGGGAGGAAGTACATGGGCGTGCGCGGTGAGAGTTGGCGATGAGGCGTGCATGAACGAGAAAGGGCAGCGATGGCGGAGGGAGGGACCGAGGAAAGACGCGGAAGGCGGGAGAACGGACGACGACGAGGACCTACAGGCAGGTCCGAGCGTGGGGGGGACGAGTGGGGTGGGAGAGCATGGTGCACTAATCGTCGTCAAGCTCCTCGACGTCCTCGTCGGCCAGGTGCGCCGCCTGCTCACGCTCTTTCCGCCGCTGGTCGGCCGCGATGCGCCTGGCAAGACCCGGGTCGGGCTGTCGTCGTCGACCGGGCAGGCGCGGATCAGGCATCAAGGTAGGAGGCGCAGATATGTTCCGAAACAGAGAAAGATATCAGCGTTGAGAAGAAAGAGTCATGCGCAAGAGAGACGATCGGACGGGAGCGCACTCGGATCGTCTGCTCCGTGATGAATTTGTCGCACCCTGCCACTGGGCACTGTTTCGCGGTACCTTCGAGGTAGTTGATGATGGACGCGCGCGAATACGAGTGGGGACAGGCGGTGCTGTTCATGTGGTTGAGGTGTCAGCGTCTGCCGCGCATACATTGAGAGGATCTCTTGACGGCCCAATCCAGTGGGTCGTAGAGCGGCGGAAGAGGAGGGCTGGACGCACGACGTCTGAGGGTCCTCTAGCAGCATCAGCGTGATCGGGTCCTTGAACGTCTGGATGGCGCCGCCCTGCTGAATCTCGTCGTCCGAGTCGTCGTCGCCGTCGTCTGTCTGCTCGCCTTCGGCTGCGACAAACGAAAGAGAGCCGAGCATTGTCCGAGGCATCAGTCTGTAGCCTTGTCGGAAGAGGCTCGGGGCGGGGGAGGAGGAAGACAGTAATGTAAAGGACAAGGCGCACCCCGCGGCAGTAGGTCGACGACCGGCGGCATCGCCCTTTCGTTGCCGTACTGGGACTCCCAGACGGCCGCACGAAATTTGATGTAAGCCTCGTTGCGCGAGACTGGCGGAAGCAGCGGCGGGTCGAGGAAGGCAACAGGAGAGAGGCGTCGAGGTCAGTCTGGGGCCTCGGTTGCGGCAGCGGTGCGCAAGCCTGCGCAGCCCTTTCGCGCGAGCGCTAAAGCGAGCGCGCCGTGCAAGCCAGGCATCAAGGACGCACATCGCTGTCTGGCCGTCTTCTTCGCATACTCTTCTTCGCTCCGCTTGCAGTCTGCTCGGTAGCGCCCTTGGATGTCGTCCTGTCCGATCGCACATGAGCCGAAGCGCGTGTAGTTTGAGCTTGTCAGCAGGTCGTCCGAACACCGGGGATCAGGGGTCCGAGGGGGTAAGGTGACGGCAGCACTAGATCTGTGGGCAGAGAGCAAGAATAGAGAGGGAGTCATGCAGAGAGAGAGCGGTAGGAAGCCAGGACGCACCATCTCGCCCGCCGCTTCCAACGCCTGCTGCAGCTCTTGCAGCGCCGTCCGCCGCAGGCGCACGATGGCAATCTCGTCAAGGAGCAGCTGCACGTGCTTGTCGATCTCGCCAAAAAGCGTCTTAGACTGCGAGTGACGCATAAGCGAAAAGGCAGGGCATCCGCAAAAGAGCGGCCCAAGGGGAAATCAGCGGCTTGCTGCGAAGGCGGAGGACTCAGTGGAGGAAGCGCCGGAGGGCAGACGACACACCTCATTCGCCTCGATGCCGGTCTCCGCCAGCGACATTGCCGTCTCCTGCATCTGTTCGAGCGTGAACTCGAGCTTCTCGAGCAGGGGCTTAAATTCGTCGCTGAGGATCTTGAGCTATGGTTGGTGGATGGTCGGGCAAGGAGCCTGGGTCAGACCGGCGTCGGCAAGGAAGGGCGGCCGAGGCAGCGGCCGAGCCCAACACGGACGGGTAAGAGGACGGACCTGCTGAGAATTGGCGGTCTTCTCGACCGGACGGTCTATCCACGTGTCGAGCGTCAGTCCGCGCTCGGCTGCCGTCAGGACGGGCTCCTCCTCTCCGTCGTCGTCGACGACCATGGGCTCCTCGGCGGCCGGCTGGTCGACCGGGGGCTCGTCGTTGACGGGATCCGAGCCGCGGCGCTTGATGGACGGCATCGAGTAGGAGTCCGAAGGTGACGCGCTGACTGGCCGCTGCTTCAGCTGTTGGATATGTCAGGGACGAGGACAGGGAGGCAAGGAGGGGCAGGGTCGGCGAGGCCGGCGGACGCGTCGAGCGAGAGGGCCCGGTCGACGTTGCCATGGCTCGCACGCGCGGGCGGGGGTGGAGGGAACAAACAGCAAGTGCAAGTTGGCTGGCGAAATCTCGATCCCGCCTGCGCCGCTCCGCCTGTGGCCGTCAAACCGTCCTGCCGCCTGGCCTACCCCTCCATACCCTTACCCTACAGACACACGCCCCCACTAGCCAGCGCAGATGGCACCACGCGTCGCCTCCTCTTCCGCGGCACCGTCGCGCAAGCGCAAGACCCCTGCAGCCGAGTCATCGGCCGCTGCCCAAGCCAAGCAGCCGCTCGAGACGCTCACCGGCTCGCTCGAGCTCGGCGCCGACTCGGACGAGGATGAGGACGCCGAGGACGCCGACGGCGACGTTGCGCTCGACGAGAGTGAGGACGAAGACGAGTTCCCGGAGCTCGACATCGGCAGCTCAGAGGAGGAGGCGGAGGAGGAGGATGGCGACGGCGACGAGGCGGCTGTGCGCGCACCCGCGCCGCCGCCCCGGTCGAGGCGAGCACGCAGGAAGGCGCCCTCGCCCGCTCCTGTCCGCCGCCCGGCAGGCGGTGCCGACGACGCCGACGATGAGGACGATCCGTTGGCCGAGGACGACGACGCCGTCTTCACCGACGAGGACTCCGGCTCGCAGTCGGGCTACAACTCTTCAGACATCGACGGCGAGGACGACGACGACGGCAGGTCGCGCTCGCCGTTTGGCTCGCCCTCAACGACGGCCACGTCGCTCCCTAGGTCGGCGCGCTCGCGCAGCGGCTCGCCCATCTCGCGTTTCCTCGCGGCCCATACGGTCAAGCCGGACGAACGCGACTTTGCGCTGCCCGACAAGCCCGTCGATGAGCGCGCCGGCGTGCTCGTCGTCTCGGAGCTGACGGGTAGGCCCAAGCGCGTGTACCGCGATGTCGAGGCCGGCTACGGCAGCGAGAGCTCGACCGAGGACGTGCGTCTCTCCTTTCTCCTCCTCTTCCTTCAGAGATGCGCGCCTCGCTCCTGTCTCGTCACGCGCATCGCGGGACAGCTCGTCGGGTCGAGCCGCGCTGACAATCCTCGCCCTTCTGCTTTCTGTCCCCTCATCAGACCCCGAACCGCGTGGGCAACATCCCCGACCACTGGTACGACGACCTGCCGCACATCGGCTACGACATCAACGGCAAGAAGGTGATGCGACCGGCGCAGGGCGATGAGCTCGACCGCTTCCTGTCAACTGTGGAGGACCCGGACTCTTGGTGCGTACATGCCTTCGTTCTTCACCTACCTCTCCCACTTCTCTGTGTAGAGAGGTCTGCCGTCTGACCGCAGCTTCCCGCACGCGACTTCCCGCCATCGCCTCGCAGGACTTCGGTTCAGGACAAGCTCCTGCAGCAGAATGTCAACCTGACGGACGCCGAGCTCGACATCATCCGCCGGCTGCAAAAGGGCGAGAACCCGGACGAGAGCTACGACCCTTACCAGGCGCAGGTCCACTTCTTCACGCAGGACGTCGAGGTTATGCCCATCTCGGCTCGGCCGACGCCCAAGAGCCGTTTTGTCGCGTCCAAGTGGGAGCACAAGAAGGTGCGCATTCGCTGGCCCTATGGCCCGTTACCGACAGTACTCTGCGCCGCCAGAGCGAACTGATCTGACGCTCCTTCCGACCGCGTGCCCTTCCTCTCACAGGTCATGAAGATTGTGCGCGCCATCAGACAGGGCCGCATCGTGCCGCAAAAGCCGTCGTCGACCAAGCCTGAATTTTACGCGCTCTGGTCGAGCGCCGACGCCCAGCCGGCCGAGCACGCCATGCACATGCCGGCGCCGCAGCAGCGGCTGCCGACCGACGCAGAGTCTTACAACCCGCCGGCCGAGCACCTGCTCGACGCCGAGGAGGAGAAGGCGTGGGACGAGACCGAGAAGGGTGACCGCAAGCGCGAGTACAAGCCGGCAAAGTACTCGTCGCTCCGGCTCGTGCCGGCCTACCACGAATTTGTGCAGGAGCGCTTCGAGCGCTGCCTCGACCTGTACCTCGCCCCGCGCATGCGCAAGACACGGCTCAACATCGACCCCGAGTCGCTCATTCCGAAGCTGCCGTCGCCGAAGGAGCTCCGCCCGTTCCCGACCTCGACCGCGATTCGCTATAGCCACCCGGGCGGTCCGCGTGTGCGCTGCATCAGCGTCGACCCGACCGGCAATTGGGTTGCAACCGGCGCCGAGGACGGCACTGTCCGCGTCTGGGAGATGCAGAATGGTCGGCTCGCCTGGCGGTGCGAGGTCGGCAAGGGCCCGGTGAGCGCCGTTGAGTGGTGCCCGGACCGGGCAGTTGGTTTGCTCGGCGTCGCCATGTACGGCCTCTCCCAACTGCGTCTATCTCCTCCCGCCCGTCAGTCGCTGACTTTCACCCTCGTCTCCTCTCTGACGCACCAGCGAGAACCGCGTGTCGATCGTCTGCCCGACCCCGATTCTCCCTGTCGAGCTTGCGCACCACTCGGCCACCGTCGCCCTAAAGGCCGTCACCGGCGCTTCGACAGCGGCTGCTCCGCGGGGCGACGATGTCTCTTGGCTGCGCGGAACCGACGCCGAGCGCAAGCGCGGCATCCTCGTCCAGATTGACGTCCCTGGCACGCCCAAGCAGGTGACATGGCACCGCAAGGGAGACTACTTCGCGACGGTCGCCGCCGATGGTGCGATCTCCTTCGCCATTTCCTGTTGCCTGCGCGCGCGCTCTAAAACATTGAGCTGACCTCAACCTCCGCTTCTCTTGCCTCCTCTCAGCGAACAACAAGTCCGTCCTGATTCACCAGCTGTCGAAGCACCAGACGCAGTCGCCGTTCAAGAAGACCAAGGGCGCGGTTCAAAAGGTGGCCTTCCACCCGTCCAAGCCCCACTTCTTTGTCGTGACGCAGCGCTACGTGCGCGTCTACGACCTCGTTGGCCAGACGCTGCTCAAGACGCTCCAGCCGGGCCTCAAGTGGCTGTCGTCGGTCGACATCCACCCGCTTGGCGACAACCTCATCGTCGGCTCGTACGACAAGAAGCTCTGCTGGTTCGACCTCGACCTGTCGAGCAAGCCTTACAAGACGCTCAGGTGCGTTCCTGCGACCTTGCTCGTCCACGCCTTTTCTTCGGTCGTCCCTGCTGATGCTTCGACTGCCTGCGCTCGCCTTTCTGCACCCCCAGGTACCAGACCCGCGCTATCCGCTCGGTACACTACCACCCGTCGTACCCGCTGTTCGCCTCATGCTCGGACGACGGCACGATCAACGTCTTCCACGGCACAGTTTACTCTGACTTGCTGCAGAACCCGCTTATCGTGCCGCTCAAGGTCTTGCGCGGACACGCGGTCCGCAGCGGCCTCGGCGTGCTCGATATCAAGTGGCACCCGACGCTGCCGTGGCTCGTCAGCGCAGGCAGCGACGGCGAGGCTAGGCTGTGGTGTCCGTAGATCCGATGTTGATGTCGCTCTTCACAGACGCGCTCGCTTCGTTCGGTTAAAAAGTCGGCGGTGGGGGCCAGAAAGGATCATGCAGAAAAGCGAGCAGACTATCCAGGTGCGGAAATTGAAAGAGTGTTTCGCGGTGAGGTAGAAAAGGAGCGTGTGGGCGACCGTCGTTCGAGGCGTCGCCGCAGAGAAAACCGTGACCAGTCGAGAACGGAGCGGCCGTGGGATGCAAGGGTCGCTGAAAGGCAAACGAGGGAAGCAAAAGAGTATGCCTAGTTGTGCTGGAGCGGCGCGCGGTTGAGCTCGATCTCGCTGCCGGGAGTGTGTCGCTCCCAAGAAACGTTGGCATCGGTCTACTAGGTCGGCGGGGAGGCGGGCGAGCGTCGTCGCAAGGAAAAGTCAACATGGAGGAGGAAGCGAGAGATCGGGCGAGATCCGTCAGTCAGCAGCGGATCTGCGCGCAGTTGAGGGTGAAAGGTCGCGCGCTGACCTCTGAGATAGGACCGTTGGATGGCTTCGACCGGTAAATGAGTGCGGCGGGCTGGGCCTGTGTGAACAAGAGTGTCAGCGCTATCTATCCGGGCTCATTCGAGGCAGGCAAAGGAAAAGGAACCAAGAGTGTCGCTCACCTGGGCTGGCTCAAAGATGGTCGCCTCGTCAAAGTTGACGTAGGTCGTCGTCGCGACGTTGACGCCGCCACGGCTGGCTGCGCTCTTGCCGCCGTAGTGGTCGGTGCCATGGGTGCGTCCGCCCGAAGCGTACGACATCGATTCAGGCTGTTCGTCGTCCTGGCTACGACGCCTGTGAACACAAAAAGAACAGGGGGGTCAAGGGGGGGGGGGTCAGCGGTCAAGCACGATGATCTCGCGGTAAAGACTGAGCACGCCTCGGACAGCAGGACGCGAGCATGGACGTTCCTCAAGAGAGCCGAAAGCAAAGTGATGGTGTAGACACTTTTTTGTCGGACGAGCGCGAGAGGAGGGGTGGAACATTCCGATCAGCGCGCGCAGCAAGAGCTCGACCGAAAGGAATGAGGACGCACCGGCCCATCATCATGCTGGACAGCCGCAGAGAAAAGTCAACGTCAGCCATAGCGCAGGAGAGGGAGCGGAAAGTGTTCTTACCCCAGCATCGGGCTCAAGTTGGCTGTGTTCAGGCAGGTGTCGTAATCAGTGACACGTGCATGCGCGATCAGCGCTAAGAAGCATCGGGGGGACATACTTTCGGGGTAGAGCTCGTAAACGATGATGGCGACGGTGGCATAGATGGCGGTGACCGAGCCAGTTTCGACGGCCTGGAGAGAGAGCCGGCGGATGATGCTGATCGAAACCGAGCGAAGGCCGGTCAGCGCACATGCAAAATTGGAAAGAGAGTGCGCGTTGCGAAGCGCACTTCTTGCTGTCCTGTTTGCCGCAAAGGAAGGATTCGTCGTCAGTCGAGTCGGCGAGCGGACGAGACAGCAACGACAAGGGCAGACTCGCCTCGAAATGCGCTTTCACGCGCCTGAGCGTCCAGACTTGGCACACGGCAATTAGGACCTGCGTCAAATTGTTCGACAGCTTGTCAGCGACTGAGGGAGCAGGGAGGCAAAGGAAGGCAACGCACGTCGGCCGCGAGCTTGCCTGAAAGCCAGAGTGTCTGCATCAGGACCAGCGGTAAGCATCAGCACTCCGTTAGCTGGTCACGCAGAGAGGCTGAAGTACTTCACGCACGACCCAGCGCGTGACGTTGGCGCGGTCAGCAAGACCGGCGCCGACAACGATATAGGACGTGAGGATGGCGCCTGCGTGCGTGCCCAAGACCGTTAGTGAGGCGCCTTCCGAATAAACGGCAGGAGTTGAGATAGCACGCACCGGTGAGCGAAGCAAGGGAGGGCAGGGCGAGAATGGGCATGTACCACCAGCCACCAGTGAAGCGGTAGACTCGGTAGCTCTGCGGGGATTATCTGGTCAGTGTCATGCTGCGACGAGAGCCGCTACGTGAGCCAAGGGAGACGCACGAGGAATGTCTGACAGATAATTGCAGTCACGGCTGTGCTCGAAACGTAGAACGAAATGGGCCAGGGCTGGGACTGTGATGGAAAGTGGAAGGCAGGATGTGTCAGCGATGAGGGCCAAGCGAGGCAGACGCAGCGCCGGAAGGCGACTGACTGCAGCGTAGACGGCATCACCCCAGTGTTTCTGTTGAGATAGCGGGGCCGCGCTCGAAAGTCAGCACCAGCCCTTCAAAGGGAATCATAGTTAGGTGAGACGCACAATCGAGTACTGCACAAGACGTAAGGCGGCAGCGTCAGCAGGCAGGCCGGATAGTCGTAGACCGTAATGAAGGACGCACCATCCAGGCCGCGGCCATGACCGACATGATCGTGCCGCACTCGATGAAGACCGAGGCGATGACGGCGATCTTGTACGGGAGAAAGTCCTGGAAGAAGGAGCTGGGTCAGGCAGTACATACAGCGCGAGGGAAGCAGGAAGGACGGACCCGAGGGAAGCGTCTGTTGAGGGGAAGAGGAAGCAGGGGAAAAGGGTCAGTCGGCGGTGGCAACGTGGCCAAAAGAGCGCTGAACTTACTGGAAGTACTGCACATGTCGAGCGGGGAAAAGAGTCAGCAGAGATTGAAACAATCCATCAAGCTGATTCTAGCTTGCCTTCCAAGCGAGCATGAGCTCCACGGCGAAGAGAGTCGGGTTGACAAAGGCTGGAGGCCCGCGCAAGTCGTGTCAGCTCAAAGGGTCGCTACCGGCTCAAAGCCGCCGATGCGATAACGCACAGGAGACCATGATGGCTCCAGTAGCCGTAGCAATGGCGTTGGACATGCTCCAAGATGCAGAGGAGGATGGGCTGAAGACGAGAGGGGGGACGAGGAGGGGCGAGCGAGGAAGGAGGGACGTCCGTGGTCAGTCAGGAGATCGAGGAGAGTGAGGGCAATAGCGGACGAGAAGAGGGCGAACAGGAGAGGCAAGGACAGAAACAGGAGAAGAGAAGGCGCCGCTGGGTGATCGGTGCTGGGCGTCAAGAGGGAGAGGGCGACGACGGGGAGGAATGCCGTTCAAGGAGGGAAGAAGGAAGGCACAGAAAGGCGACGACGCCCACAGCCCTGCAAACCTCTCGTCTTGTCCCTCCAGCCGACTCCACCGGCCAAGCGTGAAGAGTAAGGCCCAGGGGAAGCTAGAGAGGGGATCTCCGGCTCTCCGCCGACAGACAAGAGGGGGAAAGAGAGGGGTGACGGGCCAAACGTTCGGCAAGATGAAGACACGCGAGGGACGTGTCGACAGGTTCGCCCGGCGAAAGAGGAGGCCAGCGCTGGCCCCACGCTGTCTCCGTCAGAGATGAGGTAGCGCTCGAATCCAACCAGTACATGCGGCAGCCATTCAGGCTCAGGGTTCCGAAGGACCTGTCGTCGAGGAAGGCACAGCGCGCGTCGAGGTAGAGAGGCGAGTACGGGGCGTTGGTCGCCTGCCCCTTTTCCTGCCGAAGTTCGACGTCGAGGTTTGGCTGATCGTGTCGAGCGACGCAGTGAAGGCTCTTCCTCTCTTTGACCCACGCGGTCCGCAATCAAAAGGCACCGACGCAGGGTCCCTCAGCAATATGGCGAGAAGCAAAGTCCGAGCAAAGTAAAGTGATGCGCGGGACGTCGGTCGGGCTAGCGCAGCACGCTGAGGATGATCGACTGCAAGTCTGCTAGCGCTATTAGTCGTCCGCGGTCTGGCTACAGACGTACCTCTCTCGTCTCCAGCTCCCTCGACTCGGATGATTCTGGACCAGTCAAGCGAGACCATTGCTTCGGGCGACGCCTTTCCTTTCGAGGCGACGAGCTGTGTGTCGCGATGGATGGCCCACTGATCACCCGCATGCGGCGCAGCCATGGCTGCAGTTGCTGTCAGCGAGGTTGAAGCTAATTTGATTGATGTCAAATTATGATATACTGTTGTGTTTAACTGCTGACATCTAAGTCACTTTAGCTCAATTGGTGGAGCGTACGACTGAAGATCGTAAGGTCGCCTGTTCGATTCAGGCAAGTGACACACCTTTTTGCCACCCTCCCGTGCGCTCCCCGCGTCGCGCACAGGGATAGAGCGCCTGCTCTTGATGTGGTCTTCGATGAGGTTCGTAGCCTCAATGCCGAGGCTGACTAGCGCGGCTGGAGAGAAGGATCGGCCGCGAAGAGCGAGGGCAGATGAGCGCACCCGCCAACGCGAGATGCACTCCAACGCGAGGTGCGCTCCAGCAGTCCCCTGCGCGCGTTGTCCGCTCGTCATGCGCTACCAGAGAGTTGTGATCGCAAAAGACCAGGCTTGCCCATCCCCTGCCGCTTGCCATTGGACCGCCACCAGAGCTGTGCAGATGTCATCCATCTCGGTGTTCGCGTGCCTGCCCTCAGCAGGATCCTCGCATGAGCTGACAGTCGTCTCTCGCTCTACCACCTCCATTCCCCACCCAGCCCAGCAGCAGAGCTTAGCCGCGGCCGGCGCCGGCGATCGCAGCCTGCAGGGCCTGCATCATGGCCTCCTCGTCCTCGTCGCCGCCGTCGATGCCGAGGTCGGCCGGGGCCGATGCCTGGGCCTGCGCCTGCTGCGTGGTTTGCGCGATCGCGTTCGAGAGCGCGATGAGCTCCTTGACAATCTCGAACACGGGCGGGAGGACCGTCTTCTCCTGTGGGTTGCAGGTGTGGGGTGCGGTAGGCGGGCGGTCAGTGAGAGGTCCGCATGAGAAGGAGCAGCGAAAGGGCTGTCGGGACGAACGTAGACTGTGCGAGGAACGATGCAAGAAGGAAAGAGAGCGTTAGGGCAGCATGGGGGGGTGTGAGAGGCAGCGTCAAGACTTACTGCCGATGAGCTCCGCAGGGGCGGGGTAGATTCGGAGCGCCCGGTAGAAGGACAGGGCAGCGGGAATGTACGCCTCGGGGCCTGCAAAGAAGTCGCGCGGGATCAGCATGCGCGTCGCTGAGAAGACAAGAGCAAGGAAGATCGAGACGAGAGACGCACCGAGCGTCGACAGGCGCTCGCCGATCGAGACGTTCTCCATGAAGTACTTCTCCTGCAAGCGGCAGAACGGCAATAGGGTCAGGCTGGACCACGCCGACTCGCAACGAGCAGAGAGCCACGCACGCTCTCCTCCGGCGTCCGGGGCGTGGGCTCCTGCGAGATCTCGATGATCGCCTTGATCAAGTCCTGGGATTGCAAGGGGAAGAAAAGGTCATGCGCGCGTGAGCCGGTGAGGCCTGCCAATGTCGAGCAGCGAGCTTGTAGGCAGAGACGGACCTGGCGGGTGCCGGCACGCTCAGCTGACTTGTGCGCCTCGACGTGGGTCGTGACCTTCTTGTTGTCCTTGCCTGCGATGCAGAGAGGGGACGAGGCGTCGGTGGTCGTCAGCCCTCCATCCCGTGTGACGAGCTCCCGAACTCAATGAGCGACGGCCCGGCCACTCCTCGATTGTCCCTCTCTGCCCCTTTATCAGACCGATGCCAGCTGACCGTCTTTTTAAGAGGCGCTGAACGCCGACTCACGAAGCTTGCGCCGGAACTCGCGGTCCGTCTGACGCTTATAGTCGAAGTAGGCGGCGTAGCCGGCGACGAGAGCGAAGGCCGTGGCGCCGACGCCGATGGCAATGTTGACCTCTCTGCTAGGCATGTCGGACGGGTTGCTTTTCGTCTGCTTTTCTTCTTTGAAAGGGCGGGGGTGGGAGCTGGGTGGTACTGATACACGAGTACCGATACAGAAGAAGGAAGGAAGGGCTGTCGAAAGGTGAACTGGGGACGATGGATGAGGAGGGCGACCCAGAGGAAGCGAGGGGTCGTTTTAACCGAGCCTGGGGCTGGTTGCGCCGGCAAATGGCTCGCGCCAGGCTCAAGAGGCTGCAGCCGCCGCCTGCGCTTGACTCGCTCGCCTTCAAAACGACCCTCCCTGATCCCTACACGCCATCTTCGCACTCTCTTACCCTAGCTCTTTGGTATGTCCTCGCTCTCGGTGGTCTCGAAAATCGCCTCTGCGCTTGCGGTCTCAAGGACTGACGCGTGCTGCTGCTCCCCCCCCCCCCCGCAGCCCTACCCGACCATGTCCTCCGACTCCAAGCCCGCGCTCTGGCTCCGATGCGAGACTAAGCCCTTCGAGCACCGGTGCGCGCTGTCTGCATCGCTGAGCTCGCATGCCTAGCGAGCGTTTCACTGAAGTCTCTGCTTGCCGCCCTTGACGTCGATAGCTCAGCTCTGACCCCCACCACTGCCAAGAAGCTGCTCGACGCCGGCTTTGACATCACGGTCGAGCGCGACCCGCAGAGGATCTTTGACGACGCCGAGTTCGAGGCGTCAGTCCTCGGCCATTTGCTTCTATCACCCAGCGAGCTCAAGAGTGCGCGCTGACGCTCCATTTATCTGCCCATGCTTCAGCGTCGGCTGCAAGCTCGTCGCCCACGACTCGTGGCACACCGACTGCCCCAAGGACACTGCCGTTATCGGCCTCAAGGAGCTGACCGAGTCGGAGGAGCCGCTGCCGCAGACCCACATCCAATTTGCGCACTGCTACAAGCACCAGGCCGGCTGGTCGTCGGTCCTCAAGCGGTTCCGCAACGGTGGTGGCACCCTCTACGACCTTGAATTCCTCCAGGACGAGAATGGCCGGCGCGTCGCCGCCTTTGGCTTCCATGCCGGCTTCGCGGGCGCTGCTGCGGGCTGCCTCGCCGTCGGAGCCCAGCAGGGCGGCGGTCGCCTCGGCGGCCTCAAGCCCTATAAGAACGAGGGTGAGATGGTCGAGGTTGTCAAGGGCGAGCTCGCCAAGCTCGGCCGGCCCGTCCGCGCGCTGGTCATTGGCGCGCTCGGCCGCTGCGGCTCAGGTGCCGTCGACCTCTTCAGGAAGGTCGGCCTCGAGGAGTGAGTCCTCCACGCTGCATGGTCGGTCGCCGGAGGGTATCCGCTGACATCCTCGCTGCGGCGGCTTCTCGCACCTGCACAGGGAGAACATCCTCAAGTGGGACATGGCGGAGACGTCCAAGGGCGGCCCCTTCCCCGAGTTCCTCGACGGTGAGCACGTTCACCTGTTGCCCCCTTGCCCTCCCCGACTGTCCGCGACGCTGACTACGACTAGTCCCCACTTCCCACCAGTCGACATCCTTGTCAACTGCATCTACCTCACGTCCAAGATCCCGTCCTTCTTGACCGAGGAGTTCCTCAAGTCGGCCGGCCCCAACCGCAAGCTCGCGTGCCTCGTCGACGTCTCGTGCGAGTACGTCATCCCTCTACCCATTTAATGTGGCCGCCCGCTCGCATCCAGTCGTCGGAATACTGACGACGCCTTTCGCTCTTCTCTCCCTCCAGCACGACCAACCCCAACAACCCCCTGCCCATCTACTCGATCAACACGACGTTCCCTGAGCCGACGGTTGACGTCGACGTCGGTAGCGAGGGCCCGGCCATGACGGTCGTCTCGATCGATCACCTCCCGACGCTCGTGCGTGTGCCTTCCCTTCTGCTCCTCCCTCGTACACGCGCGCTGACCCACCCTGGTCCGGTTGCAGCTTCCCCGCGAGTCGTCCGAGTCGTTCTCGGATGCCCTCCTGCCGTCGCTGCTCGCGTTCCCCGACCGCAAGACCGAGGGCGTCTGGACCCGCGCCGAGGAGCTGTTCAAGAAGCACTCTGCTGAGGCCAAGGAGGTCGACCCTTGAACGGCCAGGTCGAGATCTTGGACGACGTTGCAGGCAAAGAAGCGGCAGCACCTCCCGGCGCCGAACATGAATCTTAAAGTTACACGTCCGGGCGCGATCTAAGGGGCCAAGGAGGCGGGAAAAAAGAAAGGAAAGGGAGAGAGCAAGATTGTCCGCGAAAAGGAAAGCGCCGAGTGTGAGGCGAAGATCTACAACGAGCGCAGGAAGGGAGCGGGGGGTCGGACGAACAGAGATGCAACAGAAGACCGTAAGAATCGAACGAGAGATACTGAGCAAAGATGCGAGCGAGTGGTGTGATGGAAATGGTGTGCAAGCGAGATGACGAGGGCTTGACCGGAAAAGCAGAGAGGGCCTTAGAAGGAGGACAGGTTGGCACCGCGGCGCCGGCCGCCACCAAACAGGTTGACGAGCGCGGCCGAAGTGAAGAGACCGACAGTGAGGCCGATGGCGACTTGAATCTGTGCGGGAGACGTATCCGGCCGAGCAGGCAGAGATGGTCAGCAAAGGGCAAGCAGGCGCGAGCGATGATGCGAGGCGCCGGTGCAGGAGCACGCACGAGCTGCTCAGCGACCTGGAAGCCTGAGCTGTAGGCGTCGCTCTGCGTCGAACCATCCGAGCTGGTCGTCTCAGCGGCAAACTTAAGCAAGCCGCCGTTCGACAGGCCCGAGGGCAGCTGAAACAGGATTCCGGCGACCTAGGGCAAAGGCGCAAGCAGATTGGGGATGGGCGGGTTCAGCGCTTCTTGCACGGAGGAGAATCGCATCGTTCGCGCAAGAACGGGGAAGGACGTACCATGATGACGAAGGCAGAGCCGCGCGACAGCTTGGCGTACAAACCGCCGAGGATGCCAACGACAAAGGCGCCGATGGCCGAAGTGATGTCGGGCCGGTTGGGGAAGACGCGGCCGGAAAAGTAATTGCAGCAGAAGCCGGCACAGCCGACCGCGACCATGATCAGGGTCTCCCTCCTCAGCAAAGGCTGTCCGTTGCGCAAGCTGAGGGCGAGCAGGTAGCAAGGCGCCGTGATGAAGTAGTACCAGGGCGAAATAGTCGCCCTGTACCAAGGGGCGTCGGCCCGGAGGTTGGTGCACTGGTAATCGGTCGATCCGGCGACGGCGAGGCCGGTGATGCGAATGTAGATCTCACAGCCCATGCTGCAGCGAGGAGACGGCGTCGGGGGCCGGTCAGCAGGGGACACTCGGGGCCAAAACGTCGAGACTGGGAGGAGACGTACGCGATGCCGAAGCCGAGGAAGAGTGAGTACAAGACGGCGTAGACGAGGCGGACTGATCCTGAGATGATCGATCGGTTGCCGATCTCTGCAGCAACGTCGCGAAATCATCAGTCGCAGGCGCGCACGCGTTGAAGGATTGAAAGAACGAGCGGAAACGCACCGAGCGCGCCGACGAGGACAATGTAGCCGGGCAGGATGAGAACGACGCTGCCCGATGCGATGGATGCGAAGCAAAATTGGCCAGTCGAGGCGATAGCGGCGGCGAGAAACGAGTTGATGGCTGTTTCGAGAGAGCAGATGAAGGTCAGATCAGCGCATTTTGAGAATGCAGAGCTTATAGACGCACTAGCGATGACGATCCTTGAGAGGCGGGGGACAGGCTTAGGCGTCAGAGATGGGCGTGGCAGTTGCTCGTTCGCGGCAGGAGAGACACGCACTCAAAGAGCGACGAGTACAGGTCATTCTTGCTGACAAGGACCTGGATGATGACGAGCAGCATGCCAAGAGGGATGGACATAAGGCAGTCCTGCATGCGGAGGAATCGCCACAAGATCAGCTGTACTGCAAGAGGAGCCGGGCAAAGGAGAGTAGCGCACAATCAAGCTGCCGTAGAAGGCCGAAGGCTGAATCAGAGCGCTGGCCAAGCCGCCGATGATGAGGTGTTGCCAGAGCTTGTAGGTCGGCTTGGCCGTCATCAGCACGTCAAGCGCCTCCGAAGCCTCGGTGACTCCTATCTTGTCGTGCACGACCTTCAGCGTCAAGGGGAAGGAGGGTGTAAGCGCGCGCGGCTCCCGTCTTGTAAGTGCGACGGCGATCACTCACGTTCCAGTAGACCATGTGCGTCGAGAGCAGCTTGCCGAGATCGAGTCCGTTGGCCTGCTTCAAGAACTGAGAGGGTCCGAGCACAGTGTCAGGATGCTACGAAGGGGACCGATGCGCAAGTGCAGGCAGGACGAACCTTTGTCTCGCTGGTGTGGGTCGTAGGGTCGCCAAACGAGACGAGCATGACGCCGGGGATATAGACCATCTGACAGTTGATCTCGAGCACGCGCGCCGTTGCCTGCATTTGCGCCTCGAGCCGGTGAGACGGGGCACCTGCGAATTGGGAGCAAAAGGCGCGGTCAGGGCCCGCCAACGACAGCGCAGACCAAGAGGCAGAAGGACGCACCAAACATCATGAGCGCCCGCGTGAGCTTCATGAGGAAGTCCTGCCTGGCGAGGATGGCGGCGACGTGCATCGTGATCTGCAAGGGACAAGCAGACACAGAAGAATTCGCGGATTAGAATCAATTGGTCAAGCGACCGTCGACGAGCAAGCACGGGGAAGAACACACAAAGATCTGCTCCTGTCGCTTCTTCTCCCGTGCCTTCTTCCGCCGGCGCTTCTCCTTCTCCCACGCCCGCCGCTCTTTCTCCTCCTGCGTCATCGGCGCCTTGGGTCCAAAGTAGTCGAACTCGCCGCTGTGTTTGCTCTCGGGCGTCGTCGCCCCGCCGGTGTGGGTGAGCTGCTTCGTGAGCTTGATCGGCGCCTGGATCATGCTAAGTGTGAGGTTTTCGAGCCCCTTGAGATTGGACCGGCGCTTCTTGGCATTCTCCGAGAAAGAATTGGACACGTGCCCGTGGTCGAGCGGCGGCGAGACGGGCGGCGACGCATGCAGGTTTTGGGTTTCGTCCGTATGCGTGTCGGTCAGGTAGATTGGTGGCGACATGGGCACGGACGCCGGGATGTTGGAGGCCGACTTGACCTGCTTGAGGACGGGGACTTCGTGTGGGCTGCCAGGGTTCGACTTGCTGCCGCCCTTGTGCGGCGAGTCGCCCTCGAGCGTGGTCGACGAGCGGTTGGAGCCGGGCGACATGTTGAGCTCGGTCATCGACATTGGTCGCTTCTTCAGAGAGGGAGGCGGACTCGTGTCTTTGGGGTCGCCGACAGAGAAACGCGAGATGTGGAAGCCGCGGTGCCGAGGATCCGGCGCAATCTGGGAAGGTGACGAAGCGTGTCAGCCGACGTGACGCCAAGGCGAACGTGAGGGAGAGCATAAGCCGCCGGCGCACCCTTGCAGCGCCAGGTGATGCGGCTCCGGCGAGGTTGTTCTGCTCGGGAAAAGATGGTCATGGGGTCGAGAAATCAGTCGCAGACCAGACATGGGCAGCCATGATGCAGCACCTGACGCACGGTCGCCATCATGAGGCCGCCAAAGACACCGGCCGAGCTTCTGGCGGATGACGGCCGGTGCTCGAGCTCCAGGCCGAGCGATCCACCGAGCTTCTTCATCTGCGAGCTGACAGCTGAAGCCGCGCTCTTCTTGGGCGCGCGCAAGTAGGTCGTTGTATCGGCCGTCGCAGGCGGAGAGCCCGGTGAGCCCGGCGATGGCGGCTGGAAGGTCGACGTCGAGCGGTGCGAGATGAAGTTGGCGATAGAAGAAGACTGGCGCTTGTTTGGCGTCGACGACGAGTCGCGAATCTCGTCAGGCGAGATAGCCGAGATGTTGCGTTGGTGGTGCGGCTGACCGGGCGCCTTGCCGCCCGGCGTGTTGGTGCCGGACCCCTTGAGCCATGCGTTCTTGATGCGGTACTGATGGATGAAAGCGAGCCGCTCACGCTCGTCGTCCTCCTCATCTTCCTCCGACCCGTACTGGCTGCTCGGCCGCGAATGCGGTGCGGACGATGTCGATGCCGACTTGGTGCTGCCCGTCTCGGATCCACCCTGAAGGGCAAGCAAGGATGCGAGCACGCCGCCGGTGTGCTTCGACTTGGACCGCGGCGGCTCGGGCATCTCGTCGTAGTTGGTGTCGAGCCGTCCACCGTCTCGCAAGCGTCGACCGAACGCACCGGTGCCGTCATCAGCAGGCTCCTCGCGCGTCGGCGTCACGGCCGTCGTCTTCTTGACATTGTGGCCCTTGCGCTTGCGCAGGACGCCAAAGAAGCCGCTCGTGTGGGCACGGACGAGCGCCTGGGCCTCGTTCTGGGTGCGCTTGGCGTCCTTCTCCGGGTTTAGTGACGGCATGCCGTCCGTCTCGTTCGGGTCAACGTAGACGTCCATCTGGTCGCGAATATCCTCGAGATCGGCCTCGGAACCGGCAGAGCTCGGTGCGCGCGTCGTGCCCTCGCTCGGCACCTGCGATTCGATGTCGTAGCTGCTGTGGGCGAATGGCGGTCGAGGCAGCGGGCCGTCATCGTGCTTCTCGAGCCGGTCGAGCGCCGTCCGGAGGGCCTCGCGGGCACCCGTATCGTCCATGGTCTGCGGCAGCGTGGCTGGCGGTAGCGACGGCGGATCTATCGTGGGCTGCCCGCCGATAGGGCTCCTGAGGTCAATTGGCCACTGGACGCGACGACCGGGCGCCTTGGAGGGAGGAGGGGCGACCGAGGGGATCTCTAGCCGGCCGGGAGACCCGCGAGAGGCAAGAGCCGACTGCGTCCCAGGCGTCGACGCTTCGGCCGAAGAAAATCCCTGCGGGGACGTGTCAAGGGCGTCGGCGCCCGGTGGCGACGGGCTGTAGTGGACAGGCCGCTTGACGATGAACGAGCTGTTCTGACGGTGGGCCGGCGGAGGAGACAGAGTCCGTCCGGGGCGCAGCGACCCAGAGGGCGACGAGGCGCCGGTCGTCGGCGACGACGGACTGGGATCCAGCGGCGAGGTTGGCGAGTCGGTCATGGACTGGCAGGCAGGGCAAGACTGGCGGGCAGGGAAGGGGAGGGCGCGCGCGAGATTGCAGCCGTCGTCAGCTCTTGCCTGGGGGCACCTGGCCGCCAGCATGGAGACCGCCGCAGGAGAACGAACCGGCTCACCTGGAAACAGCGGGAAACAGCAGGAGTAGAAGGAGCAGGGACGACTAGGGGCAGCAAGAACAGGGACGGTGCGAGGGAGGGACAGGCAGGGAGGGTTCTAGGGAGAGCCACCTCGCTGTCTCGCGGCGGCAGCCAGGAACGCGCACGGGAAACGGCCAAGCCAGCCAAAAGGTGGAGGCTGGGCGGCGTGCCCGCGCAGCAGCCCACCCACTGCGGCCGCGCGCTAGACCGACGTCACGACGCACGGGCCGACCCGCAGACGAGAAAAGAGGCGCGTCCGCATCGAGGACCAGCAGTCAAGCAGATGATGCGACGGCCCGCTGGATAGACCAGCTCTCTGTCTACGGAAGGGCGCTCGATTTATTCCCAGGGCAGGTGACATATCATCCGGAGGACGTGAGCCAAAGACGACGACAACGGGGGCAGATCCTCTTTGGGACGGTTGGCGCGTCGACGCAGGCGGACGACTTCACGAAACGGCCGACCAAATCATCGCCAGCGGGCGAACCAGCGGCCGACGGCGCCAGAGGCAGGGTCTTGGACGACGAGTGCGCCGGCAATTTGCGTGTCGGTGGACACCTCGACGACCGCCTTTGGCCAGACGAGGTGGAAGCGCTCCTGCCTGCCCCACACCCAGTCCCACCCTCGCTTCGCGTCCGACCAATAAACGTCCTCCTCTTGGAAGAACGACAGCGTCTTGTTCCATTCGGGCACGAATGACTCGGCCGACAGTTCGATCGAGTACCACGAGTGGTCGAGCATGAGCAAGTCGCCCCCGACCGGAACACCTGCTGGGCGGGTTCGCTTGGGTCAGCGGATCTGCGACAAGATAGAAGGATGACGGGCAGGGACTCACCGTCCTGGAGGTTGGTCATGCCAATCAAGGACCCCGCTGAGTGACCGTACGTCCCTATCGGGTGCGAGTAGATGCGGCCCTTGAGACCCTCCTCGTCCATCGCAGCGCGGACCTCGCGAAGGACCTTGTTGCCGGTCTTGGCCGGCGACATGGCGGCCACCGTCAAATCCTGCAGGCGGTTAGCCTTTTTGAGGCCGTCAATCAGGCCTGCAGGGGGATGGGTCTCGTTGGCGCGAAGGACATCTGTATGTGGTGAGCGAGCAGCGGGCAGCGTCAGCGGAAGCACGCGCGAAGCAGGAAGCCTCGAACAGGGCGCAAAACTTCCAGGCCTGCGAGAGCAAGATCGTCGTCGCAGAGGTCAGCGGGCACTCATGGACGCAGAGCATAGGGAGCAAGCGAACTCACAAGGTGTTGCGTATCGGTTGCCATGCCAAGCGCGTAGATGCCGACGTCGACATGCAGCATGTCGCCTAGGGCGAAGGAAGGAATGTGTTCATCAGCCGCCGCCCTGATCGAGGGCCAGAGAAACGGCGCACCTTCCCAAATCACTCCTGAGTTATCCTCTTCGCCAGGAAAGGGAGGGTCATCCTCGGTGGACGCGCGGAAGAGCGAGACCGAAGGCTGGAACCATGTCGTCACATTGAGCTGGGGCGGGAGAGGAAGCGAGCAACGATCAGACCTCAAACCTCGCGGTCAGAGCGAGTATTCAGGCGCTGCGCAGCCTCACATTCTGCATCTGCGATCGAAAGTACCACTCGAGGTCCTGTTGGCGAGAATGTCCTTGTCAGCGATCTCAGCGCAGACGAGTCGTCGAGGGGAAGAGCATCGTGGATCGCACGGTAGTCGTCGTTGTGCCGGGCGTGATCGTCTTGTTTGAAAAAGTCTCCTCGATCATGGCCCAGATGGTCTCCTGTGCACGGGCCAAGGCGCAGAAGACGTCAGAGCACCGTTGGGGCATCTATCACGGCAGATAGCAACGGGCGCGTACCTGCATCGACTTGTACAAGGCGAGCTGCTCCTCGCCGCCGGTGCGACGCGAGACGACCTCGACCCCGATCATGCGCTCGCTCCCGACACGACTCCACCAGTGCTCGCCTAGACCAGCTCGGAGCGCCTGTGCCTCACCGGTGTGCAAGCCATCGGAGAAGGCAATGCCCTCGTCGATGTTGACGGCAATGCGGGTCGGGTCGATGGTCGTGAGTGACTCGTTCAGCGCCGGCCACAGCGCCGGCGTGTTGTCGATCCATTTGAGGGGCGACGGCAGCGCGGTTGACGTGTGAAAAAGGTACAGCGTTCGACGGCGTGCTGAGAAGACTGAAGTGGTGGGTCGGAGGGCTTGGAACGTTGTGTCTTCGGCATACTCCCGCATGGACACCAAGTACGCGTCGAATGAGCTGCGACGAGGGACGACAGCGTCAGGCGTCGAGCACGCAGCGAGGCGGCGAGCAGCCATCGACCGACTCACTACTTCTTGAGAACATCGGGAACGAACGCCTCCGTGTTCGCGACCCAGCTTCGCTCGAGCGTGTCCTGCTGTCTAAGCGGCGGGAGCGGCCGGAAGGAGGATTGGTCGGGGTGCCGGGAGGAGACGGTGGCGGCGTGGTCCGGGGCAGTAAGGGAGGCGGCAGGAAGGCAGAGCGCCAGGCCAGCGAAGAAGTTCTTGAAGGGCAGCATGATCGTCTGTCAGCGATGCGTGTCAGAAGGGCCAGGGCCAGGCCAAGCTGAACTGAAGGATGTCGACGGTCGAGATGGCCGCATGGTGCCGAGTCGCCAATCTTCGTCGCTCTTGCCCGACCGACCACGACCACGATCAGCAGCACCTTTCCTCCCCTCGTCCCTGCCAGACCAAGCCAAGTACCAGTCGCCAAAGCTCCCAGTAACAGACTTCAAGGCGCCTACCTCGCTCCCCATGCAGCGCGTGTTCGTGCTCCTTCCCGGCCAAGGGCTGGCTAGCTTCCTCCAGCCGCGCGCCTTTGCGCCTTCCTTGCGAAGTCGATCGACGGTCTCCTCGGCTCCCCTCAAGGCCGCAGTCGCCTTCGACCCTTTCAGCCCAGGCGTGCCAACGACGGCCGACTGCATCCCGCTTGAGCCGCCCTACTCGCTGTCGTCGCTCGTGACGCCTGCCGCCCCGCTGCCCGAGCCGACGCTGCGCAAGCTACACCAGCTCGCGTGCCTGCCCTACCCGTCTTCAGTCACGGCCGCCAGCCTGCAGGACCTGGTCGGCGTCGTCGATGGCATTCGGAGCGAGCGAGTGCGCACGCTGCTCGAGGCTGGCGGTGCCGACCAGTGGACGGAAGACGACCTGGGCTGGGCCAAGAAGGAGATTGTCTTCGACGGCGCGCAAGAGCTCAAGCCCGACGACGCCGCAGCTGGGCTCAACGACGAGACGCAAGGTCGAGAGCTGCTCAAGGACGCCAAACAGACGGTCGGCGGCGTCTACTACACGGTCAAGAGTCCTGTGACCTGATTGACGTTCGAGAGACGTAGGTGCGTCACTTCACTTGCTGTCATCTTGAGAGAGCCGGCGCTGACAGCCCCTTTGCTCCCGTTCACCCCCCCCCCTGCCTCCGCCGCCAGGACACATATGTCCGATCCGCAGCGCCGTCACACGGCCTTGAGAGCATCACAAGACCGCGCTGCAGCTATTGCCGTCGCGCATCCTTGGGCAGGCAGTTCGCGGCCAGAGCAGCCGCCACCGGCAGTGGCCCAGGCGCAAGGTGCTACACTGCCCCAGCTGCCCGGGCGGCTGACGTTAGCAGCGCCGGATGACTTTAGGCTTATAATCCGCTGGCCCGCAAGGGTCGTCTGCGATCTGCATGGTCGTTATTCGTTAAGATCGTTGCGCGAGCGAGTCGTTCCCTCCTCTCTGCCCGCCTATCAGCGATACCCAGCAGGCACCCTCTGCGAGGTCTCGGTCACTGCTTCTTCTTTTTGACCTCTTCCTCCTTAACGACGTGCAGCCCGACGCGGTTGACCATGTCGGGCGTCGCTCCCGCGTGGCCGCGCGACCAGTCATACGCCTGGGCCCAAGCGAGGATGGTGCAGTCGTGGCTAAAGTCGGTCGCGACGATTGGCGTCGGCGCTGCGGACGCTGCGAGGTTTGGCTGAGGGTTGATGGCTGCGCCGGAGGGCCGTCAAGATAGGTGGTCCGGTCAATGAGCGCTCGAAGGGGCAGAGAGAAGGACGTGACTGGTCCCAAGACGCACTTTTGAGCCGCGCTCGTGCCTGGGCATCCCAGAACGACAGCTGGCCGTCGCCGCCGCCCGAGACGAACGTGCCGTAGCCCTTGTGGAACGAGATTGTGTTTACCGCTGCCGAGGGCAAAAGGGCGGACGTGATGTGAGTCGGCGAGCAGGCTGCAGAAGCACCGATCTCCTCTGTCCCTCTCTAGAGAACTCGACGCACCAAAGATGGCGGCCGGCTTGGGCGGGTTCGTCTTGGGGCCAGGTGCATCCTTGCGGTGGCACCTGAAGCTGAACGTCTCGCTTGAGAACTGCTCAGGGATGACATTGTACGCGATGCGGCCTTCGATCGAGCCGATTGCGTAGCCGGGTTTCTCGGTCGACGGGAAGCACGAGACGACGCGCGTCTGCCATTTGAGCGGGCTGTCGGTCGTCTTGAGGGGCGTACCGGGATTGCGGACTGCGAAAGGTGGACGAAGGCAGGGTCAGCAGGCAGGACCTTGGGCCGGGCGGCACCAGAGAGCGTTCGGGTCTCACGGTCGTATGTCTGGATCTTGCGCTCTGCCGTTCCGACGACGAGCAGATCTCCCTTTGCGTCCATGGTGTAGCAGCGCTCGGGGAGCTGGACGGCGCCGACCATGCCCTCTGTCGATCGCACCGGGAGTACGCGCGTCAGCACCAATAGGGGCCGTCACAAGCTGAGGACCGAGACGTGCGGGTTCGGAGGTCCCAGTACCGCAGCTGCTTGTCCCAGCCTCCGGTCATGAGGAAGGCCGAGCCGTTCGAGGCCGTCGAGTACCTGACGTTCCGAATAGGCAGGTCGTGCCCGGCAACCTGCCCTGCGAGCGTTCCAGACCAACGCGAGGGCGTGTCAGCGGGACTCCGCGGGTAATAGCGATAGAGCTGGCAGCGCCGTGATCAAGGGAGCTCACTCGACTGGCCAGAGCCGAGGTCGTAGACGCGCGCCGCCTTGTCGGCACCGGCAGAGATCAAGGCGGAGCCGTCCTGGGTTTAGCCGAAAGACAGGCAACGTCGCGTCAGCCCCTGGGCGAAGCTGCTGAGGCCAGCCGAGCGTCGATCCGACTCACCGGCGCCCAGCAGAGGTCAAAAACAGGCCCTTCGTGCGAGTACAGGGCCTTGGCCTGGCTCTGGCCCTGCGCGTTGACGTCGTAGAGGCGGACCTGGGAAGGCCCGCGCACGCGCCCCGACCAGGCGTTCGAACGTCAGCGGCAGATCACCTCTCTCCGATGAGGCCGCGATGAAGATGCTCAGAACAGCGCACCTCGTTGTTCCACGATCCAACAGCAAGGATTAGGGCGGTCGGGCTGAAGCGGACGCTCGAGATGGAGTCGGTCGGCGGCTGCACCAGCTCAGGGTCGGCGGGGGGGTTGCCAAACGACATGACGGCGGGGCGGCGTGAGTTGCGGGTGGACGACGACGATGGACGACTGGCACCACCTCGTCTACAGTAACAGGGACTGCAGGAAGACTTGGGCGACCAATGGGCTGCTGGGCGACAGCGAAAGCGGATCAAGAGACGAAGGACGGATTGAAGAGGGCGTCGGGGCAGGTCAAGTCGAGGTCGGCGGGTGCCCTTCGCGCCCGCCACGCGCGGAAGCTGGCCGGCCGGCTTGAAACCGCGCTGGAGCGTAAGAAAGGGGCAGCATGTTACGCGTGATCACTCTCCGCAGCAATCCAGACTGGCTGCCAGGCTGGCTCGTCTCGCCCTTCCAGTCAAGTCACGCACGCCCGTATGACCTGCGAGGCTAGGGCGCGCGGTCCAGCTACGGCAAAAGGAGGTCCGTTGCAGGCAAGCAGGCTGGTCGCTTCGCTTCAGCTCTGCACCCCCAACTCCGGGGCGTGAGCTTTTGCCTTTGCGCGCGCGCCTGGCGCCCAAAACACATTGCCCTCGTGCGCGCCCGCCCAGCAGCTCACTCACTCTCTGTTGCCCTCGCTCCCAGCTTTCGTCCCCTACCCTCGCCCCGACCCCGCTCCCTTGAGACAGACATCGCCCATCCACCCACCCGCATCGCTGCCGTCAGCATTTGCGGACCTTTTTGCAATCGTCTTTGGCCTACTCTCTCGTCGAGCGCCCCGCCCCCTTCGTTCAGCCCTCGCGGCCCCTCGCACGCGCGCCTCCTCTCCCTCCGCCGCGTCCCTCCTCCTCGCCGGGCGTCCCCTCCTGAACGGCGACTCTCAACGCAGCAATGTCGTTCTTCTCGAAGCGGCACAAGGACAAACACAATGATAAGGCGGCTAAGCACCAAGACACCCCGTCGGCCAACCCGCCCATGAACTTTGGGCAGCAGCTGCCATCCGCAACGCCCCCTCAGCCGTCTATGGCGCCGTCGGCGTCGTTTGACCGCCTGCCATCGTCGTCGTCAGGCTCGCTCCCGACCTCGCACTCTGGCCAGTTTGGCGGACCACCACCGCCACCAGGCACGGGCGGCCCCGGTGCCTTCCAGGACCACGGCCGCGAGATGAGCAGGGAGCAGATGGCCCACCAGCAGATGATGCTCGACCAGCGCAAGGTCAGCGGCGGCGGTCAACAGCAGCCGCACCAGTCGCCCCAGCAGCCGATGGGAGCCGGCCAGCAGGCTCGCAAGCCGGTGTCTGCCCTGCCTGGACCTCCGCCGGCGCCGTCGTCTGGGTCTAGCGAGATTCAGTTCCCTTGGTGCGTCTGCCGTTGCGCCGCGTCGCCCGCCTGTCTCTCGCTGCTGCCGCACAGTCCCAACGGCTGACGACCGAGCTTTGCGGCCCGGCCCCACGTCCTTTTCATCATCTCCCACCTTACCTCTCCCTTTGCTGCAGGACGCAACGACGGCTCACTCTCCCTCACACGCCGCCGCCGGGTGGACCGACCCCGACGCCCCACCTGACGCCCTTCCCGAGGTATGGCCTCTCTACGCCGCCCAGCGCGACGGCGAGCGGTTCCCTGTTCCTTTTCGGCGGCCTCGTGTCCGACTCGGTCCGCAACGATCTCTTCATGCTCGACTGCAAGACGCTGGCGCTGGTACCCGTCATGGGCCGCGGCGAGGTGCCCGTGCCGCGCGTCGGCCACGCGACCGGCATGGTCGGCAATGTCCTCATCAGTTGGGGCGGCGACACCAAGACGCGCGCAGACGAAGAGCAGGACCAGGGCCTGTACTTGCTCAACACTGGTGCGTCTTGCTCTCCGCCTGATGTGGCTGTCTCTGGACCGAAAGCCTGACGCCGCTCGCCCTGTCAACGCTGCGCCTACAGCCAACTTCGAGTGGTCACGGATCGTCACCGAGCCGGACCAGATGCCGGCCGGTCGCTACGGCCACGCCGTTTGCATGCACCGCAACCGCTTCTTTGTCTTCGGCGGACAGGTCGACATGGTCTTCTTCGACGACCTCTGGTGCTTTGACCTCACGTCCAGTGCGTTCTCCTCTTAGCCCGGTCGTCAGAGCCGTCATTTGCCTGGTACTGATGTCCGTTTGTGTCCGCTCTCGTGCCTTCCCAGTCAAGTCGCAGGAAGGTCCTCGTTGGGACCGCATCACGCCGGCCAACGACCCGCCCCGCGCGCGAACCGGCCACATCTGCGTGACCTACCAGGACCGCATCCTGCTGTTTGGCGGCACCGACGGCGAGTTCCACTACAACGACACGTGGTCGTACGACATTGCGACGCGCGAGTGGACCGAGCTCGAGTGCATCGGCTACCTGCCCGTCGCCCGCGAGGGCCATGCTGCGACCGTCGTCGGCGACGTCGTTTACATCTTTGGCGGCCGCGACGTCAACGGCCAGGACCTCGGCGACCTCGCCGCCTTCAAGATCTCCAGTGCGTCTCGTCGTTGACTCTGCCTCCGTTTTCCTCGACCACCTGTTCTGATCTCTCTTCCTCGCCTCCTCAGCCAAGCGCTGGTTCATGTTCCAGAACATGGGACCTGCGCCCGGCGCTCGCAGCGGGCACGCTATGGCCAGCTACGCCGACAAGGTGCTTGTCCTCGGCGGGGAGGCTATCGACGGCACGCCCGACAACCCGACCCTCATCCACGTCCTTGACACTGGTGCGTCTCAATAGCCACGGACTCCCTCATCTTCAGCTCTGGGCAGGCAGGCCGCTGACATTGGGCGTCTACCCTTCCCCTCACAGCGAAGATCAAGTACCCCAAGGACCCCGCCCGGCCGCCCGGGCAGAATCCCGTCCATCGCAAGTCCTCCGCTCCCGTGCTGAACTCAAATCAGCAGCAAGTGACGTCTGCTCCTCCTCGCGCAGCCTCGGCGCAGGGCCAATCGCATCACTCGCAGTCGCAGACGGCCATGTCGCCTTCCGCGCCGATGCGCGCCCTCTCGCCCATGGGGCAGGACCGAGGTGCTCCGCGGGCCGCTGGCCAGCCGCCAATACGGCCGCGCAGGGAGGGCGACGAGATCTACGGAGTCGGCGACCCCAACCGCGCCAAGTCGCCCAACGACGCCCGGCGGCCCTCCCGGTCGACCTCCGCCGCCGACAACCCGATCCAGCGCGACTTCCCTCGTGCACTTGGGTCCGAGATCACGGGCGGCCGTGACTCGCCCGCTGGCACGCTCAGCCCCGCCTTCTCGCCCAACTCGATCAGCAACGGTCAGATGTCGAAGCAGCAGAACCTTCCGAGTCAGCTCCGCGGCAAAGACGGCCGCAGCCCCTCCCCCATCGTCACCGACGGCGCTCTTCAGTCGTCGGCCTCGTCGTTCGCCCCGCCCGCCGATGCCTTCTACCAACCTCGCAGTCCGACGCTGGCCAACGCGATCCACTCGGCCAATGGCCATGGTCGCCAAGGCAGCCTCAGCGGCGTCGCTGGCGCGGACCTCTTGCGCGAGATGAAGGCGCGCGAGATTGAGGTTGACACCCTCAGACGGCGCGAAAAGTGGTTCAGAACGGAGCTTGCGCGCGCAGCGAAAGCGGGCTTTGTCGTTCAGTGCGCCGTCGACGAGCAGCCAGTCGAGCTGGAGAGCATCGGATCCGACGGCTCAGAATCGCGCAAATTGGCGGACGCTTTGGTAGGCCTCAAGAAGGAGCGCGCTCGCCTGCAGGTACGTGGCCTCTGCCTCCTTTACGCGCCATCTTTCACTGACCTCTTCGCCTTACTCCTCGTCCTCCGAGCAGTCCGAGCTTACCGCCCAAAACGAGCTCGCATCGCAACGTTTCACTGAGGCGGAGCGCACGCAGCAGGCGGCTCTGCAAGAGGCGGCATTCTACCGGGCCAAGCTCTCGACGCTCGAGGCGAACGCGCCTGCCGACTTTGCCAAGCTCGAGCGCGAGCGGTCGGCCGAGCTCGAGCGGGACCTCTCCTCGATCGCAGCGGAGCACGACTCGGTTCGCCGACAGCTCGAGCAGTTGGCCGAGACGGTCGACCTCGAGAAGCAGCTGCGGATTGCGGCGGAGGAGCGGGAAGGCGAGGCCGTACGGCGGGCAACGATGGTTGAAAAGGACCACGCTCGGGCGAGCGATGAGCTTCACGAACTGCACCAGAAGCACGCTCAGGCCGAGTCGTCACTTCGGGACCACGCCGAGCGCATGCTCTCGCACGAGTCGACGATCCAGCAGCACCTCGTCGACCTGACGGCTACGCGCGCCATGCACGACGAGGTTCTCAAATCCCGGGACGGCCACGTCCGCGTCCTCGACGAGTTGCAGGCTGCCCTGACCCACTCCGGCAACCGGGCGATGGAGGCCGAGTCGCTTTACCAAAGCGAGCGCGGGCGAACAGAAGAACTCGAGGGCGAAGTCGAACACCTGCGCCGCGAGCTCGAGACTCGATCGCGAGAGGCGGATGCTGCCACCTCTCGCCTGGCTGATATCGAGAGCTCGTGGGCCCGGTCTCGCGAGGAAGCCGACGCCTTGCGCGCAACGACGACGGGCGGTCTCGCATCCCTCATCCAGCATCACTCGCAGTCCAAGGCCGACCACGCCAACTCGATCCGTGGCCACGAGGACAAGGTTCAGGCTATGGACCAGGAGACATCGTCGCTGCGCAAGATGCTCCGCGAGGCTGGCATCCGGATCGACGAGACGCAGGCCGCGCTAGGCGAGCAGCGCCAGCGTGCCCGGCAGCTCGAACAGGACCACACTGTCTCGCGGTCCGAGGTTCAGGCCGCCCGATCGTCGTTGTCAGTCGCCCTCGCCGACACGGGCCGCTTGCGCGAACAGCTTGCGATCCGCGAGGCCGAGGCCAAGGACGCGCGCTCGTCCGTATCAGAGCTCGTGGTCCGCCTCACCATGCTGCGCGGTCTTCTCGCCGACAGCGGCATCGCCGTCAACGAAGACGATCTCAAGTCGGAGGAGAATGTGCCGTCGTATCGCCTGCGCGACATCGAGTCCAAGCTGTCGGAGAAGGCGCAGCAGCACGAGGAGGCCGAACGTGAGCTTGACCTGTCGCAGCGCCGGATCGAAATTGCGGACGCCAAAGTCGCCGACCTCACCAACCAGCTCGAGGCCCTCCAAGCGCGCGTCAGCCAGGACGGCGTCCTGTCGCCCACGCCCGAGAGCCTGCGGCAGTTCGAATCGCGGGCCGAGATCGCAGAGAAGCAGCTTAAGGACACCATCGCCAGCAAGACGCAGGTGCGCATCTTTCACTGACCTCTTCCACGGCGCGCCCGTCTCGAGAGTTCCTCCCTGATTCCGCCCCTTCGGCCTGTAGATCGAGAGCGACTACCAAACGGCCGTGCAATACGTCAAGTGAGTCGCGCCGTTTTCCCCAGATCCGCTCGAGACCGTACCTGCCGAGCTTGATCCTGATATCTCTTCCCGCTGTGCGCAGGACGACTGACAAGCTGCTGCGACGGTACAAAGACGAGAACGTCAAGATCAAGGCGCAGACGACGACGTTGCAGGGCGAGCTGGACGCTATCCGCGGCACCAACAGCGCCGAGGCTGGGTCTCGCACTCGTGAGGTGACCGGCCGCAACACGCCGACCGCCGACGAGACGCCCGAGTCGCTCCGCAAGCAGCTGATCGACTCGCAGCGCCAGCTGTATCAGCTCAACAAGATTTCGCAGGAGAACCAGACCTTGACGACCGAGTCGGCTAGCCTTCGGTCCGAGGTTGCCCAGCTCAAGGAGGCCTACACGCAGGAGCTTGAAGAGTCGCACGCGCGCGTTACCGAGCTTGAGCAGGAGCTCTCGCGTGTCCAGCAAGAGGCGCCCTCCGCCAAGCAGCTGCAAGCCGATTTGGCCGAGCTGAGGTCGGAGAACGAAGAGCTGCGCGAGCGCATCCAGCACCTGCTCGACAGCCAAGAAGTCGACAAGGACGAGCCGCAATCGGGCATGCCCAACGGCCGGCACAGCGACGACGACGAGGACCCGGACCACGCCGAGTTGCAGCGGTACGTGCTTCCCTCGCTATCATTTGCAGTCTTACTTAGGACTGTCCCTGACCTTGCGATTGAACGGCCCTTTTCCGCTTCCAGATATATCAGGTCGCAGTCGCCCCCCACCGGTACCGACGCTGGCCAAGCCTCGACCATCGACGCCCGTCTCACCGAGGGCCAGATCTAGACTGCCTCCTTTTCTGAGCACTACAACAAGTTCCCTCTGCATTGCCTCCCTCGCTCCCTGCCACCCATCTGTCGAAACCTCGTCCTTTGCCCCCCCCCCCTCTCGTTCCAGCACAGCCAGTCTGTGTTCAGCTGCTGTACCGTTCCCTCCTCAGCTTGAGGAAGTCTCCCCGCCTGTCCCCCCCTCGTTTGTCTCGAACTAGCGCTGCACCTGCCTTCCAAATACCCTAACCGCCGCCGCTCTCAATGAAGGACATTGATACCAACGCCCATCCGGATTTCCCATTGCCTCTTGCTCAGAGCATCGTGTACTTGACCGAGCGCCAGAACTCACGGGGGTTGCCGCCACACTCGACGTACTTGGCGACGAAGTTCTCGTCCGAGTTGACTGTAGACAGGGCAGATGATGCGCCGCGAGGTCAGCCTCGGCAGCCCCGACATCCGGGCGGCGGCGAAGTGGCAAGGAACCAGCGCGCGAAGGACCGGACGAGGACTCACCGATGCGCTGAGCCTTGCCATAATTCCAAAGCCCGCGTGCCTCAGCCATCGTCATGCCCTCAGGCACCTCAATGATCTCGAGCGCCCGTGCATTCTCGACGTGCCACGGCTTAAGTGACTCCTCTGGCGAGAGCGGGTAGAAGCGGGGCGAGTAGGGCGCGTCGTTGCCCCCCATGGTCGACAGCGGCTGGTGGGTCATGCCGAGGCCAGCCTGGAGCGACGGGCTGATGCCGGGCGTCGTGTGTGACGGCGAGAGGGCGAGCATGATCGATCCGCGGGCCTGTGGGTCGAAAGAGTCACGTCAATCCAGCCATAGGCGCGATACAGCTTCACAAGCAGGCAGATGGGGACTGCAAGATGAAAACAAAGCGACGGACGAATTGCTTGCGGCCCGAGATGTACTCGAGAAGCGTGCGCGGAACCGACAGGTGGTACGGCTGGAGCGCGTGGCCCTCGGGCGTCAAGTACTCAGACTCGGTGAAGTAGGCTTGAGCGACGTCGACAGCGAGGAAAAAGGGGACTCTGCCGTGGGACCGAAAGAAGAATTCAAAGTGATTAGCGAGGGGTGGCAGTCGGTGGGCACGAAGCCATGAGGTCGGAACGCACGTCGACTGCCGGGCGATGATGTCGAGCACGTCCTCAAAGATGGCGGCGCTGATGTCCTGGTTACTCGCGCCAAGCGCGGCCAGGTCGGCGACCGTGTTCTGCTTGCCCTTATTTCCGACCGTCTTGAGCGTGATCGGCGCCGTGTTCTTGCCGCCCGTGCCGGCGGGCAGGTCCGGCTTGTAGGTGTAGTCGCGCGCGAGCGGGACCTGCTGCAGCAGGCTTCGGTTGGAGGCGATCGCGACGAGTCGTCCGAGGAGCACACTCGAGAGATACGGCTGGTGGAACAGCTTGGTCTCAGAGTTGTAGTGGTAAGACGAACGCGAGTTGGTGTGTCGGTAGGCTGCGCGAGAAGGCATGGGCGACGCAGCGCCGCACGGTCAGCGGGCGGTTTTGCTCACCCCGCGCAAGAGACAAGGACGTGTAGACCTCACCTCGAGGCACATACATGACGACGTAGTCACTCTGCAGGGCGTACGCAACCGTCTGCAGCATCAGCTGCGACTTTCCTCCTCCCGACCCACCGTCTGCAGGGTGGACCAGAGCGCGCGCGGGTCAGCTGAGGTCGCACCAGGCGTCCAACGTATGCAAAGTCGAAAAGAGAGGCTCACTGAGGAGCCACGACGACTGGCTCGACGGTGTATTCTTGCTGTCTTCCAACCGATGAGCGAGATCCAGTGTGAGCTGCCGTGGGATCGTGAAAGGCACGGCCTGCAGCGAGCAGTGGTTGACGGACGGCTGACAGGGTCAGCCAGCTGCTGCACGGGTTGAGCAGGGAGAGGCTCGCGCGCGCACCTCCTGGCCCGAGGGGTAACCCCACGTCTTGATATCGGCGATCGTCTTTTCGTCCATCGCCAGCTTACAGCCGACGTTCTGCGCCGTCAGGTTGGCCTGAGAGCGTTGGGCATCACGAAAGGTCAAGGGAGTCAGCCTGCTGGCAGAGAAGTCAGAGTGCGAGACCGAGCTCCCGCAGCGGCAACGCACCGGCGTGAACGTTGGCAGGTCGGCAAACTCGTCGGGTGAGATGTCGATATGCGGAATGTTCGCTCGGTCAAACGTCTGCAGGGAGCGAGGGCAGCAAGGTCAGCGCCGAGCTCGATGAAGGTGCAAGGGAAGCTCGAACGAGACGCACGAAGTTGCCCCATCCTCCGCTCCGCTTCGTCTTGACGAAGGCCCGGTTGCTCTGCTTGCCGATGACCTGCTTCTTCTTCACGACTAGACAGATCAGACGAGCGAGAGACGGTCAGCGACTTGAACTTGAGCTCTGACTGCCGATCTTCCTGAGGAAGAGAGCTAAGGCAGGGCAGCGACGGACCTGGGCGGACCGCGGTAGGCTTCTTTGGCGGGAGGAGCGATGCAGGCGAGGCGGAAAACGCGCGGAACGAGGACGAGCTCGCGACAGCAGACGGGCCCGGAGAGACAAGCAGGCGGGACGACCGGAGGACGTGGGCCGACATGTGACACGAGTGCGAAGGGCTGCTGAGAGCGCGTAAAGGGCAACAAGGGAGGGGTTCCAGTCGGCTGAAGGTCGGGGGGAAGGGTCAAGGAAAGGAGGGATTGGAAAGTCGAGCTGAGCTGCTCCCGACGCCCAGCCGGCACGACCCCGACGTCGACCCAGCAGCACATCACGACAGCAAACCTGCCACCCATGCCTGCCAACGCCCGCCTCGACGTAGAGTCCCCGGAGGAGCGCCAGGATCGCCTGGGTACGTCGGATTTGTCTAGCTATCTTTGAGGCCGGAACATCCAGCTGGGCCGACGTTGAGCCTGACCCGCCCGCGCGCCCTCAACCGTTGCCCCTGCTACTGACAGCTCGCCTGCTGGCTAGCCAGAATGAGCCGAGCTTCCCGACCTTCGCCGGCCCGCCCAGGACGTTTCACGTCGGTCCGCCCTCGGAGCGTGCGTCTTCTCTCCTTGACGGGCCTCTCTCTGCCGCTAGACAGCTGCTGACCTCTCGCCTCGAAATCCTGCCCCCCCGCCCCCCCCCCCTGGCCCGCATACCCTCCCTCCCTCCCTCACTCTCCTCAGTCATGTCGCGCTTGCAGGCGTTCTTGCCTGAGATGGCCGCTGCCAACGAGCAGCTCGCCAACCTGTCGACGGCCGACGTCGACATCGAGAATGTCGGCGAGGACCAGGAGCAGTATGTCGAGATGGTACGGTCGCCCTCCCTTCCTGGACCCGCCGCGCTTTACCTGCGCGCTTCGCTCGCCGACTGACGGGCTCCCACCCGATCGCTGCCCCGCGCACAGGACCTTGGCCTCGGTGTGTTCAACGCGCGCATGAAGGGGGATGGCGCGAGCTCCTCGTCGTCCTCGGATGAAGAGTCGTCCTCATCTAGCGACGATGACGACGACTCGTCGGACGAGTCATCAGGGGAAGACAACGGCGTCCCGGCGGTCCTCAAGATCGGACAGGCGACCGGCGCAACCAAGAAGAACAAGGGCGCACTGATCGAGATGCTCGACGACAAGGGCGAAATCAAGGCGGCTGGCGAAGGCAAGGCTGACGGCGAGCCTGCCTCATCGACGACGAGCGAGTAGGCGCCGCGCTTGCGGCGACTTGCGGCGATCTGCCGCGTCAACGCCGTCGCTCCGCGATCGCAGCTGGCGCCAGTAGCTGTCCGCAGACGCAAATTCGAAGCTCACGCAGCAGGAGAGGCCGTATCCAGCCCTAAACCATCCGATCCCACTGGTCTTCGTCCTCGGCGCTCAAGTTCTCCCGCCCGCGGTCGCCTCCGACTGGCCCGACCCCGCGCCTCGGCGGCTGCTCCTCCTCGCCCCGTACCCGGTCGTACCCCCGCCCGCCCGACGTCTGCAGCGTAGAGTTGGCAGACAGGTGGTGCGCCGCGACCGCCTCGTCGTCCTCGAGGTCAAGATCCATCTGGAGCGCCGCCTCGCGCGCCTGCGACAGGTCGATCGGGGGCGGGCGCGAAAATATGGATGTGCCCGTGCTGTCCCAGGAGACGCGGGTCGGTCCGCATCAGTCGCCCCTCAGACTTCAGAGTGAGAGCGCAGACAGCGATGCTTGCGCAACGACAGGTCAAGAGACGCACCTGCGCAGGAGGGTCGCGAGCCGGCTGAATTGCAGCAGGTTGCGCACAATCAGGACGGCGCTGTCGAGAAGCTCCTCACCCCGACTGCACGGGCGCGAGAAGACAACGATGAGCGTGACGATGCAGAACGTTGTGACGCCGAGGTCGAGCAGGTTGACCGACGTCGTGAAGAAGGCCTGCGCGAGGGAGGGAGGTAGGGGACGGTGCCGAGGCGCGGTCAGCGATGGAAGGGTCTCCTCGAAATCTCGCTCTAAGGGCAGGGTGAGACGCACGTTGCCATAAGCGACAATACGGATCGCGACCTCGACGATCATGGCAGTGTTGACGATGACCTCGAGCACGTAGAACGATGTCGGTGGGCAGTCGCCGAGAAGCGACAGCACAATTGTCGTGACTGACAGGGCCGCCATGCCGAGGTAGAGAATGATGTAGGCTCTCTTCAGGCGTTGATATAGTCAGGACCGAAGCTCGCATGGTCAATGAAAAGGGAAGGAGACCAACAGAGTGCACGATGCGGCTGTGGCGACGGCACAAGAGGAGGGCGGTCGGATGCGGCTGATCAGCGCCTGGCCAGCAGGACGAGGCGACGATGCGCCCAGCTCGACTCACTTCGCAAAGCCTCGGACGACCTCCGGCTTCGACAGGCGATAGTGCGATCCGGAAGTTCTGGGAACGGGACTACAGCGTCAGCATATCTGCATGTACTTCAAAGAAAATATCGAGAGCTGCGTCGAAGGCAAACGGCCGGCGAAGGCGGTGTACGCACATTGGCTCCATCACGCCTTGCCCGCCGTTGCCGACGAGCGGCTGCTCCGAGCCGTGTGCAGCATCCCCAAAGTGCTCGTCCTCGTCAAAGATGATATCTGTGCGACCTTTGGGAGGCATGGCGTGTCGAGAGAGCGGGTCGAAAGGCAGGCAAGGAGGAGGCGAGGTGATGGTCGAGGTCAAGGCGGAGCGAGGGCTCGTCGTATTGGGCTTCTCGCGGCTCGCGCTTCGCCGCACGCTGCGGTCGCACGACTCCGAACAGTCGGACGGATGGCCGCACAGCGTCAGCGCGCTCGACCACCGTTACCTCGAGATGAGGAAGGATCATTTCTGCAGACGGCACGAGATCTGGTTTGCGGCCCGCGCAAGCCATTCAATTCACGACCGCGACCTCTCCCTCGCCATTGGGCGCCGGCGCCGATGCCGGCTCGCCGCCCTTTAGCTCTGCCCACTCGGCCGCCTCGGCAGCGGCGACCTTCGTGTCGATCTCGGTCCGGAACGCGTTGAGCTCGACGTTCTCAGGCTCGAACGACAGGCCAAGGAGCAGCGCCTCCTGTGCGTCGTACAGCCGGCCGAGCTCGACCAGCGCCCTGGTCGCGCGAGGGGAGGCAGACGTCAGCCGGCGGGTCATACACGGCCGAGGAGGGGCAACGCGTCAAGACGTACTTAGCAGCGCGGAAGTGGCCCTTGCTCCAAGGACGCTTGTACGCGATGACCGCCTTGGCATCCAGCAGGCTCTTCTCCCACTGCAGCGCGACGGTGATCCTGGTCAGCTGGCGTAGCCAACAAACTGTGAGGCGCAGACAGATAGTCAAGTACGCACGTCTCCGATTGCTCCGTAGGCCGCCGCCCGGTTGCACAGGATCACACTGAGCTCCTCGCGCTGAAACCCTCCGGCCTCCCACGGCATGCGCTCAACCGCCACCTTGAGTGCGAGCGAGTAGAACTGGACCGAGCCCTGAAATTGCTTGGCCTTGAAGAGGGTCTGCGAGGTGCCCAGCGAAAGAAGCAAGCTGGTCAGCGACTTGTTCGACCCAGTCGGGTGAAGGCGAAAGTCCCGTGGAGAGTCCTAGACACGACGTACGTTGCCCTCCTCCTTGAACTTGGCGACCTGGGCAGCTCGCGGCCGGTCGAGCCCTTGCGGCGGCGGCGGGATGGCACCGTCCGGAGCACGCTTGAACAGCTGGGCAAGAGCGTTGACCTTGATGAGGAGATCGTCGAGCTGGACGGGCGTCAGGGGCGAGCCGCTAAAGGCGTGCGGGTCTGAGAGCGGCAGACCGAGCGTTGACGGCGGAACGTTGGGCGGCAATGGGAAAGGCGACGAGGACGAGCCAGACGTAGACGACAACAAGTGCTCAGCAGCATCGACCTTAAACGATACAGGGTTGTGAGGCTGGTTCCAGTTGGGAGTGCGGAGGGCGAGTGAGCAGGGCTGAGCCGGACAGATCGGGGGAGGGAAGGTGGGGCGGCGTTCCATCTCGTCCAGCACCTCGGCGTCAGAAACCAAGACGCACCTCGTCCAAAGGGCCCATCTGCGCAGCCTTGTCGAGATTCATGAGCCGCTGCTGCTCGAGCTGAGCCTGAATCGCCTTGCGCTGAGCCTCCTGCTGTGCCTGAAGCTGAGGGCCGCCAGGGACGACGCCCGGGGGAAAGACGTTGCCCGGTCGGGCACCAGGAGGGAGCTGTTGCGCGAGCGAGAGGAGAGCCAGCGTCAGTCTGAGGTCGCACTGAAGCAGTCAACAGGCACGCAGCGCTAGTGAACGCACGACGGTAGCCATGGCGAGAGCTAGCGAGGAAGTCAAGAATGCGAGCAAGGGCGGGGTAAATAGAGAGGTCTGATCAAGATGAGCGTTGGGAGCTTGCCGGCTTGACCTGCGCACCCAACCTCACCGCGTCTGCGCTGGCACGTCGACCGACCTCGACCTGACCTCCCCCGCGACCTCTGACGGCCTTCTGAGACTCCAAAGCTCCCTGCTTTCGGTCGAGCCTGCCTCCTGCTGACCAATTCTCACCATCTCTTCCGGCTACGGGGGGCTGCAGGTAGTCCTCTGCGCCTGACCCCGCCGGCCTGCGACGACAGCTGCGGACCTCCTCGCGCGCGTCGGCTTACGCTGCAGGCTTGGCTAAGTCCGGAAGCTCACATCAGCTTTCCAGTTCGCCATCGTCCTCACTCAAAGCGATCAGCGGCGCTTAAGGGCGATCGTTTGCTTAACATGCTCAGCCATCCTTCGCAGCAGTACTTCGCTGCCTGACGATAAACCCTTCGATGATCGTCCAGGGTTTGCCTGAACCGCGTGCGGCTCGCGACAGGCACATGCCGGCTTTGCTGGACTTCGGTCGACCGTCCCGCTGGCAGCTCAACTGGTCGTTGCGGCCCTAGCCATTGCAGCATCAGGGCGACAGCAAGTGAGAAACCTAGCGCGAGCCCTTGCGCAACGGCGTGCGTTGGGCCACCCAGTATGACGGCCCCGACCGACCACCCGCACGCCGGAGTTGCTTCGGCCCGCGGCGAACGCGCCTCGCACCCTCCTGCCCTCCAACCGCATCTTCCCCTCCTTCTCCCCTCCTTTCCTTCTCAGTTCAGCTCACAAGCATGTCTAGCAAGGTCGTCGTCACCCGTTCGCTCTCTGTCCAGGCCAACGAGGTCATCGCCTCCTCCCTCGGCACCGACACCCAGGTACGCTCCGCGGCGCGTGGGCGCCTCAGCGGTCCGTCGTAGCTCGCGTGCCCTGTCCTGACCTTCTTGAGCCATTGTTGCAGGTCGTCGCCTGGCCTCACGACTCAGCCTGCTCCAGGAAGTGGCTCCTGGACAACGTCGAGGGAGCCGTCGGGCTCGTTGTCATGCTGAGCGACAAGGTCGGTCAGATCGATGGAACTCTTGCGAGGGAGAGCCCAGGCTGACGGACCTCTGTCGAATCCCAGGTCGACGACGAGGTGTTGGACCGCGGTACGTCTAGCGACTCCTGTTTCGCTGTTCGATTGAGCTGACGCCTTCTCGATGCTCACTCTGCAGCTGGTCCGAGCTTGAAGGTCGTCTCAACAATGTGCGTGCCTCCTCCCCCCTCCCATCGTCCTGCCCATGTCGGCCGCAGCTCATCTTTGTTCGGCCGCGTCCGACGCTGATCCCCCCCTCCTCTTCCTCACAGGTCCGTTGGCTACGACCACATCTCGATCCCTTCAGTCCGATCGCGAGGGATCAAGGTCGGCTATACGCCCGACGTCCTGACCGACGCTGGTGCGTTTCGAGCAGCTTCCTTCCAACGCCTGCTTCCCTCGTCAATAGGCGTGGGGCTAATCATGACGGCTCACCGCCCTTCCTGTTGCTAGTCGCCGACCTGACCTGCATGCTGGCGCTCGTCTGTCCCAGTTCTCCGGAGTTCAAGCACATTGAGAAACAAGCACTGATGCACCCCCGCATCTTGTCATCAGATGGGCATGCGAAAGGCCAAGGAGTCGATGGCGCTCGTCCACTCTGGCAAGTGGGGCGCGCTCGGCTGGGGCCCGTGAGTCGCCAGACGTCCCCCCTCTTGCGTCTCCAGATTGCCGAGCTGACTTGCGGCAATGTCCCGCGACACAGCTTCATGCTCTGCGGAGCTCAGCTCACCGGAAAGACGATCGGCTTCCTGGGCATGGGTGCGTCCGGTTCCCCGACGCGCGCGCGCAGCCTGCTTTCGCCGAGGGAAAATATCTGACTGACCGCTTCTTGTTCTTGCAATTACGGACAGGCCGCATTTCCGAGGCTACTGCGCTCCGCCTCGCTCCCTTTGGGGCGTCCAAGGTTATCTATTCGAATTCTGGCCGCGACCGCTCGGCCGCCGACGCCGAGCTGTCGTCGCGCATCCGTCTGCCGGTCGAGAAGGTCGACCTTGGAACGCTGGCCGCCAATGCGGATCTGGTCGTCGTCCTGTGCTCGGGTGGGCCGGCGACGCTCAACATGATTGGCGGAGACTTCCTTGCCAAGATGAAGAAGACGGCCGTGCTCGTCAACTGTGCCCGGGTGCGTCCATCGGGCTCCATCTTTGACTCCCCTCGCCAGGACTGACTTGGTCTCTCACCTCGCGCACGCTGGCCCTCTACAGGGAACCGTCGTCGACAACGACGCGCTGCTCAAGGCGCTCGAGAACGAGCAGATCCTCGGCGCGGCCCTGGACGTCATCGCCGGCGAGCCGCACATCGCTGCGGACCACCCGCTGGTGCTGCACCCAAGGTACGTCTTTGCGCCCCAACCCGCAGCTGCTTCATCCTGCCGCTGAGCTGCTCCCACTCCATCTCCATCGTCACCTTCGCAGATGCACTGTCCTCCCCCACATTGGCTCGGCGACGACTGAAACGCGCGAGGAGATGGCGATGATCTGCGCCGAGAACCTCGCGCGGGGCGTTCGCGGGGAAGAACTGCGGATCGAGCTCAAGTAAAAGGGGGATCGGGGGATGTGAACGATCTCGTTGTAGCCGGCTTGCACCAATAGATGGCACCTAGACCTCGGCCATTAACTCAAACCATGACAGAAACGCATGGTTGAGGCGCATGTGGATAGAGCGAGCAGCTCAACCGCCAGGGGGATAGCAATGGGAGAAGACCGCAAGGACGCTCCCTCAGACCTCGGCCTCGTCGACGTCCATCGCGCCCGCCCCGTTTGCGGCCAGCGCGTTGACCGAATCGTCCCGTGTTGGTGCGTCCGCCGGCGTGACTGACGCCGTGCCGTTGGACTTGACATCGCCGCCGTCCGTCGTCACAGGTGCCGACTCTGCATCGTCGTCCTCGTCGTCACTCTCAAGCGCGATCACCCTCTTTGGCCGGATGCCGCCCGGGACTTCCTCGTCGTCCTCCTCGCCTCCCCCCTCGTCGTCGTCATCGTCGTCATCACTGCCCTCGTCGTCGTCGTCGCCGGCGGACGCTGACGGCTCGCCCCGCATGACGCGGTCCATTTCGGCCTCGCGCGCGCTCTGCCGCATCGCCTCCTGAATGTCCTCCTCCTCGTCGCGCAGATGAACGCGGGTCGACCGGCGCGAGCCCGTCGCGCGCGCCGCCATCTGCCGATCGGACCTTCGGCGACCCGACCCTTCGGACCCGTCGTTCGAGTACGCGCCGTCGTCCGAGTGGCCGTTCCCACGGTCGTCGTCTGAAAAACTGACGCCACCATAGGCGGTCCCGCTGAAGAGAGAGTCGCAAGAGCGCAAACTCAGATGAGCCCGTCTGCGTGCGCAGAGAGCAGAAAGCAAGTCACAGCCTGCAGAGAACGACTCACTTGTCCAGCGCTTTATAGTCGACCACCTTGCGCGTCCGCGTCGTTCGCATTGAGTAGCTCTCCGCCTGAGCCTGCATCAGCGCCGCCTTGTGCGCTTTCTTGCGTGCCGCCTCTTGTCGCTGTGAGAAAAAGAACCGAGGGAGCGTCAGCCTCCGCCAAGGAAGCATGTCGACGAGAGTAGCAGGCGTAAGACGGACGATGATCTCCTTCTCGACGCGTGGCAGGTGCTCCTCTTCGATGAAGCGGATGATCTTGATCTCGCCGTCGTGCTGCTTCGAGTGCTTGTCCTTCTTCTCGACCTTGACCTTCTTCTTCGCTGGGCTCGGTCCCAACAGGTCGACCGGCGCCAAAGCGGATCCGTCGGCGGCTGGCGGCGGCTGGTGATAGTCGTTGGCTTCGCGCAGCTCGGCCGCGAGCTCAAGCAGCTCGTCCTTGGAGGACGCGGTCGGCGTGAACGGGCAGTTCTTCTTGAATGGGTTGGTCGACGTGTAGATGCGAGGCGAATCTGGACAGACGAGCAATGTAACAAGCACACGAGTCAGTATCGAAAGAGGCGTCGAGCTTCAGGAGAAATTGGGACGGAGGAGACTCACCATCGAGCGACCAGAAACGCTTCTTAGTCCGGTCCTGCGCGATCGGCTCGACGATCAGCCGGTTTGTCGCCTTCTTGAAGTCCATTGGCTTCTGGTGAGCGATGTTGTAGCACTCCGCGATCGTCTGGCGAACCGCGCCCGAGTGTACGAGCTGCCAGTCGACGAGCTGGCGCAACAGGCGGAGCTGCAGATCATTGGCGGCAATGAACGAGCAAGGCCGGATATCGGTGAGCTCAGGTGCGTCCGCAGGAGCGAGGAACACACGGCCAGTCACCGGGGGGGGGAGGCGTACGGACCTTGTCCTTCCAGTCCAGACGCCACAGCATGCGCCCGGCCTCTTCGTCCCAGCCCTTCTGGCCCTCCTTGAGCGACACGCCGCCCTCGTCGAGGGCCGCGTCGTTCATCGCCGCCCGGAGCGGGTTGAGACCGAGATGGTAGACGTCGGCCTCGTACGCCGACATTTGTAGCACCGAGCGATAGTCTGTTGAGTCTCGGCTGCGAGGCAAGTCGTGGTACAGCGACCATGGCGGCTGCGGGATGAACAGGTCGATGGCTGTCGCGCGAGCGGGAGAAGGTAATCAGAACGGGCGGCAAGCGGCAGCACGGAACAGAAGCGGCACAAACTTCGGAGCAGGTGCTTGGGCATCGTCTCCTTCCTGCAGGTCGAGAAAACGGCGCAGGCCAAAGAATGTCAGCGGCTGCGATTGACGACGAGAGGCAGGTGGAGAGCGTCAGCAACGCACTTCATGTCGCGGATCGAGCCATCCCGGAGCGCGTTGATCATCTTCTGGAAGACAAATGACAACACGTCGTCCTCTCCCGATGCCATGAGCGCAATCTCGAGGCTGGTAGATGAACAGGGTAAGCAAAAGGCGCCCAGGAAGGGTGGTCAGCGTCACTGCCAGCACGAAGGGCGTCCTCACACGACAGAACTCGAAGCGACAGGGACCGAAGGCCCAGCCGTCAGGGGTCGACTCAGCGAGGCGGGGAGGCCCCGCTCGTCCGTGGAGAGACCTGAAGGTGCAATCCAAGGCCAATTGGCGCCAATAACGAGCGCTGCGCCTCGTCCGAGGTTGCGGGCAGCCCTGGCTGCATACCCCCTCCCTAGCTCGAGCCCGGCGCGTCCAACCTCCCCTTCGCCCACCCGCCCATCTCCCCTGGCAGCTCCGCCCTGCCCGGCCCTTCGCTCCTGGGTGCTCGAAACAGGCACGGCCACATCCTGGTACACCCCAGGCATCGGAGTAAGGTCCCAGCCGGTAGCGCGTGGCCCGGGCTGCGAGCTCGACAGGGTCCGGCGCGCGACGCGTACTGGCCAGGGGCTGGAAGGGCACATCGCAACCGACGCGCCGCTCCTCCCGCTTGCGCGCTCGCCAGCCACCTCAGAAGCCCTGGCCTTTGGGCCAACACCTTCCTCCAATGAGATCCAGCGCACCCATCCGACCCAAGCGAGGCAGCTGAGGAGGGGTTCGGACAGCAGAGGACATCGAGAGAAGCAACGCACTCCATGACCGTCGACAGTCCAGCCTTGCCGACGAGGTTGCCGTGGAACTTGACGATGAATGCCCAGACGTAGCTGGTCGCCCGACGGCAGCATACGAGGACAGGGACGAGGACCGACTATTCAGCTGCCTTGGCCTGTCGTGCAGAGCTGAATAGAGCTCGACGAGAGGGACGCACGCGGTCTGCCAGTCTTGCGAGGCGTGCGTCGCCTCGACTGGCGACTTTTTCGGTGCAGGCGGGAGGGCCGCTCGGCCAAACGACGGCGCCTTGAAGGACATGCCTGGGAGGGAGGGGCGAGAGGCGTGACTGCTGTCGAGGTGCACGTGATATGAGAGCTGCAGGTGTGGTTGTGTTGGGGTAGGAAGAAGGGTCGGGCCGGCCGGTGGGGGGGTCACTTGCAGAGGGGATTTGGCAGAGTTGGGGCGACGACGCGAACGGCGGGCGGGACGAGGCGCGCCATCCGCACACTCGACCTTGCGCCAGCTCGGATCCCCAAGCTGGGGCGCCCTGATTTTCCTGAGGCAGGCGCTTGGATTGCCTGCACGCTGTTGCGCCAATAAGGGCGCGCAAGGGCGGACACGCAACATGCAGAGAGAAAGAAGGTCAGGTCCGACCTGGGCATGCAGACCGGGACGCATCGACGGCAAGGGAGTGTGAGGGTTTGAAACGAGAGGGGTCGTGAAGGTCGTCGCAGAATGGGAGGCCGAGGAATCAAGAAGCAGGCTCGAGACAAAGACTAGGTGAGGGAGGGCGCAGGGCGAACTGATTTCGAGAGAGAAGTGTCCTAGGGTGATCGAGAAGCGGGAAGCGAGTGTGTTGGCCATCTGCGGATGACCGAGGGCGCCCGAGATGGGCGATGCTGGGCGTGTGTGAGTGAGGAGGGGAGGAATGTGAAAGGCGTGTGCATGAAGAAGAAAGTTGATTGTTGACAAAGTGGGAGGGAAGCAGCCTGGGGGCCGGGAGGGGGACTGAGTGTTCAGCGCGACTGCTGGAAGGACTCGTTGAGAGCTGTCGGAGGAGAGGGTCAGAGTCAGTGGTCGTCGTCGACTGCGATCAAATTGAGAGAAAAGAGCGCACCCTTGACCCAAGTCAGAGCGGCGCTCGTATTGGGCGCCTCGAGGTAAAGGATGGCCTTGTCGTCGACAACACGGATGGCTGCGGATGGTAAAGCAAGCGACGATCAGCGACGTGGCGAGTAATGGTAAGCGAACAAGAGGACAAGGGACGTACTGCGACTGGTCCCGGGAAGAATGCTCGCCGGCTGCGGCTTTGTCTGCAGCCGCAGGACGGCGTACAGGTCGACCGGGCCCTCGGGGTCTTGACTGGCGCCCATCTGGCACAGGATCATCAGGTCGCTCGTGAGGACGACGACAACCTTCTGCAGGCCCGAGTCGGAACTCTCGAGCACCTCAACCGGCACGACGCTCTTCTTGGCCGGGACGATCGTGTTGTCGCCGTCGTCGATCGCTGGCTCGACGACCTCGACGAAGTGCGTGACGCGCTTGATGAACTTCTGCAGCACCAGCGTGCCATCGAGCAGGAGCTTGCGGTGCGGTTGGACGAGCGGGGAGGGAAACTTGCCGGTGATGCGCGATTGCCATCTGCGAAAGCGCGGGAATCGACCGAGGAGTGCAAGAGATCAGCGCTTGTGAGAGAGGAGAGAGTGCGGCAGAGGGGTGGTCGGTACGCACTGCACCAGGCGCTGGCGCGACTCGGACTCGCGCTTCTCCTCGTTCATCGACGAAGCGAGCGCCGCGATGTCGAGCGCGACGTCCTCGAGGATGTAGTTGTCGTCCTCGGCCCGCGGCGGCGTGCACTGGCACAGTTGGTCGAGCTGTAAGATGATACGCGAGGCAGCAGGGTGCATGCGTTAGCCGTCGACGACCCATCCAGTGCGCATCACGGAAGGGCGAGACGCACCAGCATCTTGTACCGCGGGATGCGCTGGACCGGCAAGAGCAAGTATGACTCGAGGTTGATCTGCGTGTGTCGCGAGTGCGCTTGGGCATCCTGTCAGGACGTGGCGAGGAAGGGAGGGGGTCAGTGGACAAGCGCAGAAGAAGAGGAAGCGCCCGGGTCGACGACACACCCTGAGGAAGTGCTTGATGCGTTTGCGCTGAGCCGTCGTCAGTGCGGCTCCGGACGTTGAGTCAGACGAGCTCGGCGACATCGTGCCCAGCGAGAGGCCCATCGTGACAACGTGCACGCTGCTCGCCGTCGGCGAGGCAAAACCCGACCGCGGCGTCCCCGTTGACGACTCGGTCCACGATCGCAGGCGAAGCAGCGCATTGTCGAAGCCGCTGCAAGAAGAATCATGCGAAAGGTCAGCCCGGAGCCTAGAGCATCAACAGAGCAGAAGGTTGCACGCACTTGATGTAGGTGCTGTACATGCGCATGAACGGGTTGTAGCAGCGGAAGACGTCGGCAACGCGGAGCGCAGCACCGAGCGTGACGGCCTCGTCTGCTTGCGCCCGCTCCCAGTCGTCCAGCACGGGCTGAGCTGCCTTGCGCAGGCTCGGTAGGAAGCTGTCTTCGTGGAATTGAAGTAGGCCAGCCAGGCCGTTGAAGACGATCTTGCGCTCGGCCGCGGGAACGACCGTGTCGCGCGTGCCGGGGACCGGCGCCTCGGAAGGTCGAACATACAGGTGTACGAGGTCGCGCAGGCCTTTGACGTAAGTCTCCTCGGTCCTGTGGGGCGAGAAGGGCAGGAAGGGGTCAGTGCTCGCTCGGCCTAGTTGGGGAGTGCACCGCTGCCCAGACCATACGCACGAGATGATCTCCATCAGGACCCGCGCCCGCTTCTTGCTGTCGCTGCGGTACTTGCGCTCGGCCGCACCAGGGAACTCTTCGGATTTGTCGCTGTCGACCATGGAGACGACGCGCGGGTCGTCGCCGCCACCGCTGGCAGGCATGGGCCCGCTGGCCAGACGAGGCGTGCGACGGCTGGCGCTCGACAGGGTTGACGTCGACGGGATCGATGCAATGGGCGGCGTATCCGACACGAGCGTCGAGGGTGCCCTGGATGGCGACATGGGCGAGCGGTCGCTGCCTGCATCGGCGGCTCCGGCGCCGGTCACGACGGGCGGATGGACCGGCGTGAGCGAGAGGTCGTACAAGTCCTGCAGGTACGCCATTATCTGGCTGAGCCCCTCTGCATACATGCGCCGGCGGAGGAGCTCCTTGTCGGTCGCAGGCGGCGGCGGTCCCTGATCGAGTACAGGCGATTCGGCAGGTGAAGGCGAATGGTAGCTCTCGAGGATCGAGTGGTGGTCCTCCTCGACGATCGGTGGCGTGTCGGGCACGGAGAAGAACGAGCGCTCGCTCGACAGGAACGCGTTCGACAGGAACGGTGACGTCGTCGGGATGCTAATGGCGTTGAGCGAGGGGGTCGTGCCGTCGAAGTTGAGGTAGCTCCGGCGCTTGGCCTTGGGCGCGGTTCGACCGCCGGCGACCGTCAGCAGGGTCGATGACGGCGCGACGTGCGCGCCCGACAGCAGCTGGAAGCTCGACGGCGACGGCCCGCGGCTGTCTGAGTAGTCCGACTCGCCCGAGCCCTGCGTCGAGTTGTAGCCCTGCGACGTGCTCGGCCGCCTGGCCATCTGCGCGCGCGCCGCGGCCGACAGGCTGGGTACGTTGGGGGCCGAGTTGAGGTGCGGCGGCGGTGGTGGTGGTCGAAGAGCGCCTCCCGTGCCGCTGCCGCTGCGCATGCGGCCCATGCTCATCTTCTTGAACATGGTGCGAAACTTGCCCTTGTCCTTGTCGGCAGAGGTGCGTCGGGCCAAGCGAGGGTCGTCCGGCGCGATCGGCTCCTCCTCCTGAAGCACCTCGACCCCGCCGTCCGAGACCTTGCGGAAGGTTGAGCTCGTCACTCGGCCCTTCTCCTTGCCGAGCGAGACGAAGCGCTTGGCGTTGGCCGGCCGTTGCGGCACAGGCTCATCGGTCGGCGGCGGCGTCTCGCCTGAGCGCAGGTGATCGGCGGCCGCCTGGAACAGCGCGCCGGCGCTCTTCATTCGGCGGACGGGCGTCCGGCCGATGGTCGAGGGCAGGGCAGGACCATCCGGCGGAGCGATCGACGGCCGCTGTGGCGGCGGCGGTGGCGGTGGGGCGGCGAAAGGCGAGCCAGACTGGTACGTCGTGTTGGCACGCGTGCGTCCAGGTGAGACTGCCGGCTTCGACGTAGATGAAGATGCAGCCGGTGCTGCAGCGTTAGGCCAAGGCGCAGAGGAGGTGAAGCTCGATGGCAGCGACGGCCGCTGGCCGTAGCGGGCTGCGTTGAGCGTGCCATGCCGATCGAATGACGAGGACGAGGACGACGCCGACCGCTGGTGGTCGGGCCGGAAGACGCCTGAGGACATGCGCGAGACCGAGGCAGACTGGCCGGCCTCGGGCGACGAGCTCTGCGTGTACAATTGCGACGAGGTCGAGGCAAACGAGTCGCGTGCTTCGTCGCCCGGGCTGCCGTCGAGACCGAGCGGCGACCACTGGAGGATGCGCCAGCGAACAAAGTCGTGCCAGAAGCCCTGGAACGGGTTGCCCTCGACGAGCAGCGTCTCGAGATTGACAAGCAAGCACAGCCAGCGCGGAAGCGAGTAGAAGCGGTTGTCGCGCAGGCTGAGCGTGTGCAGGCACGGAAGCTGGCCGAGCTCGGCAGGCAGGGTGCTGCACCCAATCGCGTTGGCCGCGAGCACCCGGAGGGAGTGGAGCTGGCCGAGCGCGGCCGGCAGCGTCCGCAAGGGGTTGCGCGAGACGTCGAGCTCCTCGAGGTTGGTCAGGCCGAGAATCTCGAGCGGGAACGTTGACAAGCCGCAAGACGCAACGTCGAGGACGACGACCGACTCGGCCAGACTCGGCAGGACCTCGCGCAGGAAGGCCGGGACCAGCTCTGGCGTCGGCGTCGAGGACAAAAGCAGATGCGTCGAGCCTGGCATGGGGAAGCACCCAAGAAAAGTAAAGCGAGGCCCAAGCGTCAGCTCCCGAAGCGGGCGCAAAACGCCGCAGTCTGGCAAGGGGAGGTGCGTGCAGAAAGGCAACGACAGAGGGGGAGCAGGAACGCACCTGCCAGCTCGACCTTGAGACAATCCATCTGCGTCATGTCCATGGCGTCGCCGCGGACGACCTTGCCCCGGCCGTCCTCGACCAGTACGACGGCCGCGCCGTCGGCCACATCCGATTGAGGGTGCTCGGAGCTTTCCCAGCCGTACTGGCTCGTCTCGCTCGTCCCGTCGTCGCTCTTGTCGTCCTCAGAGTCATACGCCGCAACGCGGTCGCACGTCGAGCTCGCGGCCGACTGAGAGTAGGCTTGGGACCAGCGTGAGCCGCCAGCCGAGGGCGAGTTCGCCGACGACTCGCGCGAAGGGTGGGCCGACGAGGACGAAGCGACCGCGTTGACGCCGTTGCCGTCGGCGTGGACCGAGGTGAAGCCGAGGCCGACGACAGCTGGTGCGTGCGACTGGCTCGAGGAGGAGGCCGGCGAAGACTGGAGCGAGTCGGTGATGGAGGGTCGGGAGCGGTGCGCACGGCTCCAGGCTGGCTGAGCCGAGAAGCGCTGGTAGTGCAGGCCGCCGCCGTTGTTGCTGCTGCTGCCGTCCACGTCGGCCGGGGAGAGCACGTCCTCGACGCCATCCTCGCGCTCCTCGGGCAGGTCGCGCTCGTCGTATGCACTCCGGCGCTCTATCCCGCTGACGGAATAGTCGCCAAAGCTCGCGCCGCTGTCGCGGGCCGACGAACGATTGCGCCAGCCGCCGCCGGCGCTCGAGATGGAGGCCGCGCTTGACCCAACCTGCGAGCCGCCACCAAAACGGTACTCCTGTGGCAGCGGGAAGCTGGACGGGTCCGGGAGGGAACGCGTGCTCGAGTCGGACGGCAGGCGGACGAGCGCCGGTGCGACCTGGCCCGCAGGCGGTGACGGTCCCTTTGTCCGATACGCGGCCGAGTAAGGGTGGTACGAGCCCCGAGCGTGGGCCTCGTCCTCGTCGACCTCGTTAGACGAATTGTAGATGAGCGGCTCAGACATGGCTGAGGAGGATGAGCAGGAGGGACCGCTCGAGCTTGACCGCCTCACAATCGAGAGGTCAAGGCGGCGGGTAGGTGGGTGAGGCTGAAAGAGCTCGGGCGGAAAGGCCCCGGCGATCAGCGCCAGAGGACGACATGACAGCAGAGCAGCAGCATTGACGGGCGTGGCGACTCACGGAAGTCCTGCCTAGCAATGGCTCCTACAGGTACAGGGACAAGGAGAAGAAGGTGCAAGGCTGAAAGCTGGGAGGCGAGAAGCAAAGGAGGACGAGTCGAAGGAAGAGGTCGAGCGCAAAGGGTCAGCCCACGCGGCTCGTTCCCGCCGGCGAACCAGGACAGGAGGTGGCGGCGGACGAGCTCCGGGCAGGCAAAGACGCACGGACCGTGGGGGATAGCGACCGAGCGAGCGGGAGCTCTTCTCAAGACGCGACGCGAGGGCGGGCGACGAGTGCTGGAAGAGGGACGCGAGCTAGAGAGGGGGGGGGGGAGAGGGTCGAGGCCGGCGATGTCGGTGCCAACAAGCTGCTGGCGGCGGCGACCTGGGAGGGATGTGTGCGGGCGAGGGATGCCGGCGGGCGGTCGAACGACAGGGGTAGGATGTTGGGATGCGGGAGAGGGAGGATGGATGGGCGATGGTGGGAGGGACGGGGCAACAAAACAACGGGCCTCCCCTTTGGTGTGGTCAGGTCGTTGGCGGGTTCGAAGCTTGTGGACGTGGTGGCCCGGGCAAAGCCTGTCTGGCTGGGGGCGAAATGAGGCGGACGATCGCGCGCGCGTCACTGGCTGCAATGTCTTTCCAGCTCGGGGGACGCGGCGGTAGGCGGCGGCCGTCGGGAGCGATCCGGCAAAGGCTGTCTGCAGCGAGCCAGTTCGGTGGACAGCTGAGGGGGTACGAACGTCGAGGGCGAGAAGGAAGGGACGATACCGGCGTCTCGACAGACTCCCTCTGCCTGCGCACAGCATGCTGGCTGGCTAGTTGGGCAAAGCTGCGAAGACGGGCGCGCAGGCACCCCAGAATCGCCAGGTGAAAGGGCACAGAGGGCCGTCGGCTCTGGTCCGCGCGAACGCCCGCGCCAGCAGCGCGACGCCTCCCGCGGACCGGCAGCAACGAGAAAGAAAAAAAGAAAAAAGCAGGCACGTCCCAGCTGAGACGAAGGTTCTCTCCCTTAGGATGAGCTGAGCAGGGCGCAAGCTGGCTGCTGAAGGTGCGAGCCGCCGTCGTAGTAGAGCAGCAGTGCCCTTGCTGTCTAGGCGCGTCGACGATCATGAATGGTCGTGTTCATGCCTGGCCGCCTGGACTCGAGCTTGCGTCAGGGCGATCCTGCTGCGCGCCACAAGTTTGTTGCATGCGGTCGGCGCGTGAAAAGGCGAGCGATCGAGCGACAAGAAAAGTCACGGGGGTCTCCCATCCAAACAAGCGTAACGGAGTAGTAGGAGACGACCTCGCACCTTCCAGCGGGCTCTCCCCCTCTGCAGGTTGCGCGCGCTGACGGACCAGCAGCCCGTCGAACGTCCCAGAGCCCTCGACCGCTGACACGCTGGAACCAACAACACTCAGCGCCCTCTTATAAGCTGACCATCCTCGTTGACCCCCTCGCTCCTCCTCATCACCATCACCACCGTCCAACACCCTCTCTCTGCAGCCCCCCTCTCTGCTTCGTCCTCCCTCTGACCCTCACTCAACCCACCCACCCTCCATCTCAACTCGCACCGCCATGCCTCTCGTCTACGTCCCCGACCACCACCACGGTGCCCCAGCCTTCGGCGGCCCAGCTCCATCGTACGGCTACCCTTACGCCACCCAAGCTCCGGTAGACCCCCTCGCCGCGCGTAAGCAGGCCCTGCTCGCCGACTTTGCGCAGTCGCTCGACCAGCTGTACCCGACCAACGCTGCGCACCAGCCATCGCCTTACGCCGCCACGCCCTACGGTCACCCGTCGTACCAGCACCAGCACCACTACCTGCTCCAGCAGCAGCTCGAGCGCGAGCGGGCCGAGGCCACTCTCCTCAAGGCCCTCGACGAGCAGCGCGCCCGACGGGCGATCCAGCAGGCCGCGGTCGAGGCCAAGCTGCGCAAGGAGCAGGAGCGCGCCGAGCGCCAGCGTCGGCACGAGGCTCGCGAGAAGCAGGCCCTCTTGAAGGCCATTGAGGAGGTGCGTACATCTTCCTTGCTTCGTGGCTTTGCTTCAGTCTGATCTAGCTGAGACTGAAAGTCACTCCCTCGGTCCATGTTTCCTCCCATAGCAGCACGCCCTCCGCCAGCGCATCATCCAGCAGCGCCAGGCCGCCTACCAGCAGCACGTCGCCGAGCAGCGGGAGCGCCAGTCTCAGCAGATCGCCGCCGCTCGACGCCAGAAGGCTCTTCAGCAACTCCAGCAGCAGCAGCCGCGGCAGCAGCAGACCCGGCGCCAGATCGAGCCGTCGTCGCACCCGCTCGAGAACTTCCTCAGGCTCATCGGCCACGCCGTCGACGAGGCTCCTCGCCAGCAGGAGACGGAGCCTGCTCGTGCACCCGAGCCCGAGTCTTCGGACGCCGGTCAGACTCTCGAGTCGTTCTTCGAGCAGCTTTTGCAGCACTGCGGCGCGCCTTCGTCGGCAGAGGACAAGCCCGCGCCGGCCACCGAGGACACGTCGTCGCCGAAGAAGGTCCAGCCGCAGGTCGCCTACCACTACATCCCGCACCCCTCGGTCGACGGTCCGTCATCGCCTGTCTCGACGCCCGTCAGTGCCGCTGCCGCCCCTTCGCCGTCCAAGTCCTCAACGCCGCCCGCCTCCCGCTCGGCCTCGCCACCTCGGTCGCCCCCGACGCCCCACTCGCAGCTCACGGCCCTGTTCGCCCGGCTCCGGACCGCCACCTCGTCCTCGGCTTCGCTCAAGGAGCTCCAGTTCCGCCTGACCGAGATGCTCGTCGAGGCCGACAAGATTGACGCCGCTGGGGACGCCTCGGTCCGCTCGCGGCGCAAGGAGCTCGTCGGTGAGGTCGAGAAGGTCTTGAGCGCGCTCGAGAAGAAGGAGCAGCAGGTCAAGCAGACCGAGGTCCCATTGACCGCTGCCGAGTCCAGCCAGCCCGAGGTCGCCCAGAAAACGCCGGTCGCGACGGTCGACACCCCCGCCGTCGACACCCAGACTGTTGAGGCGGCTTCAAGCTCGACTCCTGCTCTGGCTGTCGACGCAACCGCCGCCCTTGCGCCAGTTTCCGAAGCCCCGGCGTCCTCGTCGGACCATGAGCCCACCAAGCTTTCCGAGTCGGAGCCTGTCGCTTCCGCCACGGCCGACGCCGTCGAGACACAGCCATCCGAGGTCTTCATCCCCATCTCGTCGCCGCCCACCTCTCCTCGTGCCCTCCCTGCCGACGCGGACGCCCACTCGGACGCCATCTCCGACGCCTCTAGCGTCGCATCTCCCCTCATCACCGCCTCGGACGCTGCCAAGGCTGTCGACGACGACGACGCCCGTAGCGTCAGCAGCTCGACCTCGTCCCGGCGCGGCAGGAAGGCCTACGTCGAGGACGCGCCCGACGAGGCCGACGGCTTCCAGCTCCTCTAGACTAGACTGCCCTCTGCCTCTAGATCCCGCACCATCCTCTCGACTGTAGCCCTGCCCTCACCACTAATCTCATGTTGCCTGTCTTTTGCCTTTCGTTTCGTGTCCTTGCAAGCACGCTAGCCCTGTCCTGCTCAGTTTCTACGTGCGAGCGATTGCGACGTTTTTGAGTCCTCCCCGAGTTGACACGGGCACTTCGCCTCTGCGGCATGGAGCGCCTGTAGCTTGAGAACGCACGCGCTGCAGCTAGCACAACCCGCAAGAGCACAGATGCGCATGAAGTCGTCGTGAGGTTCATGCAATCGCCGCAGCCGCCTAGGCGACGATCTCCTCCTTCTCGTCGACGACCTCTTCTATCCACTCCTCGACGACCTCGGCCTCCTGGTCCTCCTTCTTCTTCTCCTCCTTGGCGGGCCAGATGCCCGACGCCTTGCGCTCCTCGAGCAGCGTGCGCCGGGCGGCAGCGTGCCACGCGTTCCACTCGTCGATGAGCCGCCTGCGGAGCTGCAGCACCTCGGCCGAACCCTGCGACTCGGCCGCGGCGTCCTCCTCGTCGAACTGCCGGGCGTACTCGCGCAGGTTCTTGCGGATCTTCTTCTGCTCGTCCTTGGGCAGCGACGTCGGCGGCCGCGGGCGCCACAGGAACTGCTTGAAGCTGTCGACGTTGTCCATCTTGAGCTGCTGGCCCTTGAAGTCCCAGATCGCGTAGCCAGAGTCGGTCTGCGCAGAGCGACGGGGGGACGTAGGGAGAAGGAGGGGGTCAGCTTCGGTGCGTCAGGCGCGATGGGCACAGCGGGCGAAGGAGGACGCACTCCAGGTCGCCAGCTGGTGGCGTGCGTCGCAATGTAGCGGCCGCTCGGGTCCCAGTTGAGGTCGGTCATGCCGTAGTGCTCCGAGGCCGAAAGGGACTTGACGTTAGCGCCCCAGACGCCGCCGTCCGTCTTCTTGTCGTCGGTCGTGAAGTCGACGTCCCAGAACTCGATGTCGCACTTCTGCGTCGACTCGAACGCGGCGAGCACGACCTGGCGGCCGCGGGGCGACCAGAAGATGCGGTTGATGGGCTTGTTCTCGATCGTGGCTGCGGAAGGCGAGGGAGATCAGAATTCGGGGAGTTGAGAAGGTCGATGAAAGTGCGCGAGGGGAGGGAACGCACTGAGCAGCTTGAAGTCGCCCTTCTTAGGGTCGATCTGGTAAAAGACGACGTTGTACTTGATCGTGACACCCGGACCGGGGTTGGGGTCGCTGCATGAGATGAAGCCAAAGCGGTCGCCCTTGGGCTCCCAAGCAAACGCGGTGACGGCGTCCTTGAGCTCGATGACCTCGACCGGGAAGTTCTTCTCGCGCATGCGGAAGATCTCGAGGTTGCAGAACGTCGACTTCTTGGTCTTGGTGTGGCGGTCGACCTTGACGCAGAGGTAGTCTCCCTGGTCGTGCCAGTGGAGCTTGCACTGCAGAGGATAGAGGGCGGGACGGACGGATGTGTCAGCAGACCAGTCTCACCATTTGACAGGCGCAGGAAGGGTGAGCGCACGTCAGAGACGTTGAAGAGGTTCTTGGAACGGAGAATGTTACGGCTGGGGAAGGCCATGAGGGTGACACGGGCGGGCTGGTTGTCGACCTCGGGCAGCCAGAACGCAAAGCAGTTCTCGCGCTCCTCCTTCTTGGCTTTGCCGGCAGCGGGCGCCTTGTCCTTCTCGCCGAGCGGGCACCAGGCAAAGTCCTGGACGCCGGGCAGCTTGATCGACTTCTTGTCGACGAGCTCCATCGAGGGCGCGGCATAGACCGAGATCTGGTTGCCAGTCGACAGCCGTCCGACGTAGGCGTCGTCCGGCGACCACTTGAGCGCGGGCCAGCGCGGCACGCGCATCGGCTCCTTGGAACCGTCCGTCGGCGTGAAGTCTCCCGGGAACGTTCGCAGCAGGCGGCCCGACTTGATGTCCCAGACGGCGATGTGGTTGCCGTCGTCCTCACCGGCGATAAAGTTGGCGGGGCCTTGAGGTGAGCCCTCGGGGACGGTGATGGGGTGGTCGGCGGTCGAGCAGGTGACGAGATAGTTCTCGCACGGCGAGAAGTCGATCAGGGCGAGGTGCGGGTGCGAGAAGCGGCAGAGCGACTGGAAGCGCTCGCCACCCCAGAGCGCGACTCCGGGCGCGTGCGTCGAAGCGAGGTAGGTGCCGAGCGGCGACCACGACAGGAAGTAGTCGCCCCACCGGGCGTCCTTGTAAGGAATCTCCTCCGACTGACCGCCACGACCGTTCCAGTAGACGGACGCGGTGTTGCCGCGCAGCGTCAGGTACTGGTCTCGGCCCTGAGGGTCGGCAAGCCACTTCTTGAGGTGAGCCTGGGGGTGTGCGAAGGATCAAGGAGGGACAGCGAGTATGGTCAGCCTGGTGCACCGGATGGCAGGCCTAAGGAGCAGGTGGCAACAGGCACGACGCACCTTGGCGGTGAAGGACTCCTCCTGGGGCTCGACCCACTCGGGCTCAACGTTGGCGAACCGCTCGACGTCCGAGAACTTGTTGAAGTGCAGCAGGTTCTTTCCGAACTTGGTCTGGTCAAGGACGCGCAGGGCAAACGCAGCGTCGTTGGCGTTGGGGAGGACGTAGAAGGCGAAGCTGAGAGAGTGGGTGTGAGGTTGGGCGCAGGATCGACAGCACCCGTCAGCCGCGCGCTCTGTAGCCTGCGCTGCTGCTAGCCCCGCCGCACAGCACGCAACGGGCAAGTCCATAGTACGTACCCCTTGGAGGACGCCGCACTCTCGTCCCAGGGCAGGATGATCTGGTCGGGCTGGGCGTTGACACCGAGCTTTTTGAACTGGGAGCAGAGCTTCTCGAGCAACTTGGCCTTCTTCTCCGTGTCGACAACTGTTGAAGGCGCGACAGAGGCCCGTCAGCGCCATGTGAAGCGAGCAGCCAGCACAGCGGGCCCAGAGAGACGCACTAGGGAGGTTGTCGATGACCAGGACGTGCTCGAAGCCCTCGTCGAGAGTCGGCTCGAACCTGAGAAGAGAACGGAGCAGCAAGCAAGGCGCAAAAAGAGGGCGGGTGAGCTGCCGAACGGTCGAGCAAGACGGTGGACCGTCACAAGCAAGACACGACTCACTGCCGCTCGATCTCCGAGTAGTCGATGTCGAGCTCGTCGTCGTACTCGTGCTCTGAGATGGGCATCGTGAAGGGAGAACAAGGGGAGGGTGGTGAGGTCGAGACTTGGGAACAAAGACGACGAGCTCTGTGGCTTCTCTGCTGGCGCGCCCAACGGCGGCGGCGTGCGGGCGCCAGACCAAAATCCCAGGCGGGGGCCAAGGCAAACCTGATTCAAATCTCGCTTTCAACTATCGTCTAAGCCTGTCCAGAGGCCAGCGTCTTCGGATGAGTCCTGATCGTGCACGCATTGACGCACCAGTGCAAGACCGTCGCGCATGGGCAGCGCTTCAGGCAGAGGACATCAACGAGTGCATTGTCCATCGAGGTTCCGATGAGAAGTGCATCTACAAGAGTAAGTGTGAATAGCAGAAGCCGAGACGGCACTTGAGGCGACGAGGGCACGGTAGAAGCTTCGGAGACGTCGGCGGCGAATCACCAGCTAGACCTAGAGAATATACCGGAGGGCAGGCGTCAGCAACGAGGAGGGAGATAATCGGGTCGAAGAGAAGGAAGGGAGGACGTACCTGGAGCGTTACCGAGACGGGCAGGTCTCGTGAGTCGCGGCCGACCGAAAACGTGTACTCGCCCGAGGGGATGGTCCAGAACTGGTTGTCGGTGTCCCAGACGGCGAGGTCCTTCGCCCGGAGCCGGAACTCGAGCGTCTTGGACTCTCCCGGGCTGAGCTTGGCTTTCTCGAATCCTCGCAGGCTGCGCGGCGGTTGGTCGGTGACGGACGACGGCCAGGCCATGTACTGAAAGGAGAAGGGATGGGGGAAGAGTGCCGTGACAAGTCAGGTCCTACGCAGGTTGGGCAAGAGAAAGAGCACAGAGGAAAGACGCACCAGCTGACCGACCTCGGCGGCCGTCACGTTGCCCGTGTTGGAGAGAGTGGCGCTGACGGTGTAGAGCATGTCATAGAGACCGCTGGCACCATCGAGGACCTCGTTCGTTAGCTGGACGTAATCGGCGTCGGCGGCAGGCGTCGGTGCGACGGTCGCGTTGCCAAACTCGAACGTCGAGTACGTCAGGCCAAAGCCGAAGGGGAAGCTCGGGGTGATGTTCTTGGCATCGAACCACTGTAGAGGGCGTGCGACGGATGAAAGTCAGTCTAGTGCCCGGAAGGCCGGACCGAGTGCGGGCGCACACACCTTGTAGTCGAGGTAAACGCCCTCTGTGAAGTGGGCTGTCGGCTCGAAGACGTCGTCCGTGACGATTGATCCGGCTCCTCCTGGGTAGTCTTCGAGCTTTCCGATGGTGAAGGGCAGCTTGCCGCTGGGGGAGACGTCGCCAAAGAGCACAGAAGCGATGGCAGTCCCCGACTCTTGACCGGTGTAGTACGCAAAGACGATGGCGGTGACGTTAGGGTTCGTCGCGAAGCTTTCAACGTCGACTGTCTGGCCCGAGTGGATGACGACGATCGTGTCAGAGCACAAAGCGGCGACAGTGGCGATGAGGGAGTCGCCATCGTGCGCGAGCTTGAGGTTGGCGCGGTCAGCACCCTCGCCCTGGACGGCGCCGACGAACACGACAGCCTTGTCAACAACGCTGCAAGGTTCAGCAAGCTGTCAGCGGCAAGCCATAGCGCACAAGCACGACATCAAAAGAGACAAGACGTACGAAGCGACGTTCTCGAGGTAGGGCGTGGCGATGTCGCTCAATTCAAAGTCAACCGTCACGGCGGTGCGGCGGGCGCGGGTCGACATGCCCTCCAAGGGACTGATCACGTACTGAAAGGTGGGAAGGTCAAAGGCGTCAGTTCTCGTCCAATCTGGCCAAAGTGAAGGAACGGAAGGACGCACAGGAGCGAGAGCCGAGCCAGAGCCGCCGCCCGAAGTGATGGTGCCGTTCCAAGCTGGCTTGGGGTCGGTCGGCAGCTTCGAGAAGCCCGAGATCGAATTGTTGTCGTACGTCTCAAACAGGGAGCCAGCACCGGTCAGGCCAGAGGCGGGGAAGCCAGCGTCGTCTCCGAAGATCCCGACGCGCATCGTAGTCTGGTCGTTGATGGGAAGGCCGCGACCGGCAGACGTGACGTTATTCTTCAGGAGTCTGAAAAGAGTCGAGCCAAAAGGCGGCCCGCTACAATCAGCCTCCAAAAGGTGAGGTGAAGGGGCACAGAGCAGGTGACAAAGAACCCACGTCGCAGACTGCTCGCCGATGGCCTTGACGATCTTCCAGTGGTCGGACTATGTGCGGGAGCGAGTGGGGAAACGGTCGAGCATGATCAGCGCCGGGGAAGACTCGCAGGAGAACTCACATTCGACGCACCTGGACGTTGATGTGCTCGTTGACTCCGTAGTAGCCGACGTCGCCGAACGTCGTCTGATCGAACGAGACGGCCGGGTAGGCCTCGGAAGTGTGATTGAGGTGGATGTGGACCGTCAGGATGCGTAAGACCATGTCGTCCAGACGTTCCGCCGCGACCAGCCCGTCCGCTGTCGCATTAGCGAGCGTCTCGCCGTACCAATTGCCGAGAGCGCCTCCGAAGCCGGCGCCGGGCATCTCCATGTCCTGGCCGTACGAGGCCGACTTGACGGTGGACCAGCTGCCTCCCCCTAGGGCCCACGAGGATGAGGGTCTATCAGCGTCGCCCTCAAAATGAAGACGACCTTGTATCTTGCGGGGAAATCAAAGCACGCACAGTCGCTCATGACGTAGCCTTGAAAGTGTAGCTCGCCCTTGAGCAGGTGATTCAGCAGGTACTCGCTCTCCGAAGCCTGCAGAGGAAGCGCAAGAAGAGAGTCAGCCTCAGCCGCTCCACCGCCGAGGAGTCGCAGCGATTTCGTGAATTGACATGAATGCCGTTGACCTGAGCGAGCCAGAAGGAAGATCAGGAGAGTCAGTCGAGGGCTTCTGAGCAGGGGTCAGCCAGCGATGAGAGCGAGGCGCACAGAGTTGTAGGTCGACATGACGCTTGACGCTCCCTGTCGGACGGCCTCGGCAAACGAAGGAAGGTAGACCTCGTGCATCTGCGCAACGAATGCACTTCAATCAGTGACTGTAGGAAAAAAAAAGGATCATGCGTGGAGCGCGCACCACTCGGTCGTCGAGCACCGAGTTGAGTTGCTGGTACATGGCCGTCTTGTTATCCGATGGCGAGTAGCTGTTGCGAAACGCCTCTTGCTCGTACGCGACAAAGTGCTTGGCACAGGTGGCGACGCCGGCCTCCTGCTGGCCGCGAATACTGAGGCCGGATGCGACGGCGTTGAGGTAGACGTCGGGCGAGAACCCTTCCCAGTTTCTCCCTCCAAGCGGCGACCGACCGAGCGGGCCGCCGGTCGCTGGGCCAAGCGAATTGTGGACGCCCTTGCCGACGAACTCCTTGCCCATCGCATGAGCACGCGTCTCGATCAGCGCACGGTCCCACGTCGCTGCGACCGTGACTGCCGCCGGGAACTGGGTGACGCCGTCGACGGGCGAGACGCCGATGGGGCCGTTCATGAGACAGAAGGAGGGGATGTTGAAGCGCGGCACGGGGGCCGTGTTACCGCTGTCATCGTCGTGTTCGACGATATTGAGAAGGGAGGAAGAGTGGCATCATCAGCAAGCGCATACAGACGACGAAAGCACGAGCACGATAGATGAGTACTGACACACATGGACCGCCGATGCCGCTGGTGATGTTGGTCTTCTCCTCGAGCGTCATCTGCGCGACGAGCGCCTGCGCCTCTGCAAACGCATCGGCCCAAGCCTCGCCGCCGTTGGCGAGCGGCGATGTGTAGTTGACCGGAACGTCGGGCGCTGCGTGCGGGTCGGTGACGTTGAGGCCGGAGCTTGAATCGTCGCGCGGAAAGAGGAAAGGGGAGGCAGAGGCGTCTTTAGCGAGCAGACTCGCGGCAGCGACGATGAGGAGCGGCGAGAAGAGCATGGCTCTGGAGAGGGGCGAGAGCAAGCGGGTGAGCGAGGAGGGAGGTCAGCGGAAAGCGAACAGGGTCGGCTCTTTTGAGGGCGTCGGCGAAAAGGAACGGGAAGGGAGAGGGGTCAGCTCGTCGAGGATGTCGGGTGCGTCAGGCTCGGTAGGCTAGCAGCAGCAGCAGCTCCAAGTCAGCGAGGCGCCGACGTCGGCAAAGGCAGACAGCACGAGGACAGAGGCTCACCGGCAGCGGCCCGAGACCCAGCCAAACAGCGCGGGGCCCCATTCGTCCCCCCTTTCCTTTTCCCTCTCAGTTTGCTTTCGTCGGCGAGAGAATCGAGCCGAAGTGATGCTGCACTTGAGTGCGCGTGGTGCAAGATGCGGTGGCTGGTCAGGACGAGGTCGGTCGGTGAGTTGAGTTGGAGGGGGGGAACCGCCTGCGGGCGGGTGCGAGCTGCGGACGACGAATTAAAGGACTGAGTTCACGCCGGCTCGCTCTCTGTAGACCTCCCGCCCCCAGAAGGAAGGCAGGCGGATCAGCTCGAGCGCTTCCAGGTCCGCCATCAAAGCGGTGGACGTCACTGGCGAAAAGTGAGAGGTGTGCGAGCGACATGCAAGACGGGGGACGTAATCAAGCACTGGCGGACGCAGCCTTCTTTGCGTCGCCCTCTTCGGCGGCGTCGTGCTTGGGTTCCGGCGTCGGCGTCGAGGAAGCGTCGGACTTGGCCGAGGACGACGACGTCGGCGGCTCGGTCCCTGCAGTGGCCGAGGAGGAGGAGGAGGAGGAGGAGGGCGGGGGTTGGGTTGAGTCTGGTGTATGCGCGCCGGGTGGGACGAGAAGGGGGGAGGGAACGGCGCGACGAACGTGAGTCTTTGGGGTGTCCTGCAGCAAACGGGCGAGAAGACCATCACCCGGGGCAGATCCGACAGAGACAACCTGGCTCGAGGCTGGCGTCGGCGCAAGAAGGAACAGCAAGCGCAGACGGGCGACGGGCGCGTTGCCGCCGCCAGCCTACTTCTTGCCTTCCAGCTTGTCGGCCAGCCAGCCGAACGCTTTGCCGGCCAGCTTGCCGCCAAATGACGGCTTGCCGCCATCCTCCTCCTTGGGAGAAGGTGGCGCTGTCGAGGTCGCGCGGCCCAGAGATGGAGAGGACGACGACGAACCTGCGGTGGAAGCGCCAGACGACGGTTTCGGTGGGGGCGAGGACGGCGAGCTGTAGCCGCCGTCAGAGGTCACGTAGGCCGATCGCGGACTGCTTTTGACCGTTGCGGCGTACTTCTCGAGGATGCCCCGCTGCTCGGCGGTCAATGATCTACAGAAAGAACCAGGGTATTGGGAGTGGTGTCAGAAAGACCGTCATGTGGGCTCGCGCACCCCTGCGGGCCGAAGGCAGAGGACAAGACTCACCTCGGCACCTCGAGCTGGTACTCGATGATGAGGTCACCACGCTTCTTCTCGCGCGCCATGGCGCTCGTCACACCTCGGCCAGTGAGGACAATCTGGTCACCAAACTGAGTGCCGTTCTTGACCTTGATGTCGACGTCACCCTCGAGCGTCGGCACCGTCGTCTTGCCGCCGAGCAGAGCGACGTGGACCGGGATCTTGGCCGTGTAGAACAGCGTCGTGCCCTGCCGCCGGTAGCTCGACGACGGGCGGACGCCGATCCGGATCAGGAGGTCGCCGGCGGCGCCGCTGCCGGACAGCGGCAAGTCGCCGGCACCAGGCATGCGGAGCAGCAGACCATCGTCGACGCCTGAGCAGGCAGAGGAAACGACAATCGTCAGGATCGAGGCGCGCAGGGGGGCAACGCAGGAGATACGAAACAGAATGCAGAACGCACCGGCCGGGATCGTGACCGTCTGCACCTTCCTCTCCTTGACCTTGCCGAGGCCGTCGCACGTGTTGCACTCCTTGCCGGGGGGGATGGTGCTGCCTGCCCCACCGCAGACGTTGCACGAGCTCTGCATGCGGAACCCGCTCTGGATCATGAACGTCTTGATGCCGGTGCCGCCGCAACCCTTGCACTCGGTCCGCTTGGCGCCGGTCTTCATCCCGCTACCCCGGCAAGTCCCGCAGTCGGTCACCGGGTGCGTCGTCACCTGGCGTGTCGTGCCGGAGCACGCCTCGAGAAAGTCGATCGTCACATTGGACTCGAGGTCGTCGCCCTTGGCCGGGCGCTGAGAGCCGGCGCGCCCGCCGCCGCCGAGGCCGCCGAAGAGCGACTCGAACAGGTCGCCGGTGCCCCGGCCGCCGCCCATGCCGCCGCCAAATGCGCCGCCAAAGTCATGGAAGCCGCCAAAGCCGCCGGCGCCGAAGGGCGAGCCGCCGCCAGACGGGTCAAAGTTGCCGTCCTGCGAGGCCGCGCCGTAAGTGTCGTAAGCCGCGCGCTTCTTGTCGTCGGAGAGAGTCTGCATGGGGGAAGCATCGACAGGCCAGCCACGAGCGTAACAGTCAGCGACGTCCAGGACCATCGACGGCGGAATTAGGCAGCGGGGAGGGCAGACGCACGTCGTAGGCGGCCTGGATCTCGACGAACTTCTCCTTGGAACCGGCCTCCTTGTTCTGGTCCGGGTGGTACTTTTTGGCGAGCTGCAGGGGATGACGCGCGCGCGGAAAAGGGGTGTGCAGGATGGTCAGCCTCGAGCTGAGCGGGCTCGAGCGGACGGCGAGCAGGAAAGCAGGCCGCACTTGGTAGTAGCTCTTCTTGATGTCACCGATGGCAGCCTTCTTGTCGACGCCGAGGACCTTGTACGGGTCCTTGTGCGCTGCTGACGTCGGGTTGGTCGAGTGGAAGGTACGCTGCGAGGCGGGCGAACGGCAAGCCACGGCGCAAGAGGGAAAAAGCGGTGGGGGGTCAGCTCGAGCGCAGATCAAGGCAAGGGTCCAACAGCAAGAGGGGCTGGAATGCAGGCGGCATGATACACACCTTTTGCAGCCTAGCCTTGGGTCCCGACTGGGCACGAATCGAGGACGAGGTCCTGACCGAGGTGCCGTACGTGCGCCCGGTCGGAGCCGCCGCCGCCGCGACAGGTGGAGGGCAGGTCGAGGACGAGGCGACGGGCAGGGCCTGGAGGACCCTGCGAGCGTACTGGGGTGCGCGGACCGACATGGCGGAAGAGGAACGGGCGGATCTAGGATAGGTCGTGGCCTGGGTCGAGGAGGTCAGGGAGGAGGTGCAAACGTCAAAGTGACGAGCTCGCTCGTCGGGGAGGACGATTCGAGAAACGTAGGTGGGGGGTTTACGGGCCCAAGCGTAGCTAGCTACGAACATCTTACGCCGAGCCAGGCAGTCGACAGCCGCGCGTGTGCCGGCGTCCCAACTCGCCGCTCACTCGCCCCGTCCTGTCCTCCTCCCCCCGTGCGTTTCCTGTCCTGGAAACCTACGCAGACCTGAAGCATGGCCCGCTGATCTGGTCTGCTACCTGCGCTGCCTTCTTGCACACCGTACTGCAGCCGTCTCACCTTCCGCAGCGCTCGAGCTCACCGCTGGCCAGCTGCTCGACCTGCGCTCTCAGCCCACATCGCTGCTTGACACTCGTCACTTTCTCACAACGCGGAGGCCAAGGACGCGACCTGTCGCTCGCTGTAGGAAGATGTCGTACCTCCCCGTATTGCTGCACCAGTATGCAGCCCTCCATCCAGTCATGCACGTATCGCTCCCTCCGTCCTCCCCAACGACCAACCTCGACCTCGCCCGCGCTCAGCCGTGGCTCGTCGACCACCTGCTCGCCGACCCCCGCCTCACCCTGTTCCCGCCGGCAAGAGACTACCAGCGGTCGTTCTGGAAGATGATAGTCGCGAGGCTCGAAGAGGGGTGCGCGTCCGCTGACGAGGTTGAGGAGCTGGTGCGTCGCCTCTCGGCCTGGCTTCCGTCACAAGACGTCCGGCCAAGGCGCGTCGGCGGGCGCCGCCTGCCCCGAAAGCAGGACCACTGGCGCTGATTCCTGCTGCTGCTGTCAATTGGTTCTCACAGGAGGTCCACGAGGACATCTACGAGGCCTTCCTCGCGACGATTCAGAGCGGCGCCCCTGTCATGTCGACCGACGCTTCCCCGTTTGCCGGCTCGGCACCGCCCTCGTCGTCGTTCAAGACGTTCTTCTTCCCTTCGCCGTCGTCACCACCGTCACTGACGGGCGAACCGCAGGTGCACCCCTTGGCCGTCACGCTGCGCGAGGAGCAGAAGACGATTCAGGCGGGGACGACGGGGTTGCGCACGTGGGGCGCCTCGCTGCGGCTCGCCGAGCTCTTCCTCGCCGACCCAACAGCCTTGCAGCCCGCCCACGGCGACCAAAGCAGGCACATCCTTGAGCTTGGGTCCGGAGTCGGGTTCCTCGGGCTGTTCGTCGCTCGCCTGGCGCAGAATCTCGGCGGGGAGAGCTCGTCGTCAGGGCTCAAGGTGACCATGACCGATTTTGACGAGCGCGTGCTGGCTGCGCTTCAGGAGAACGTCAAGATCAGTGCGTCGCTCTCTCCTTCGCCCTCGAGGGTCGTGTGTTTGCGTGCTTCCTCAAAGTCGCTGACATGCCAAAATCCATCATCTGCGTGTTCAGACGGGTTCTCCGAGGCCGAGGTTGGTGTACAATGCTTGAACTGGGAAGACAGCTTGACTGCAGACGACAGCGCTCCCCCAGCTTTCCGGCCTGAGACGCTCACCCCGCCAGACCTCATCGTAGCGGCCGACGTCGTCCGTCTCTCTTCTCTCGCTCTCTCATCTTTTGTTGACTTCCACCCCAGAGCTCTGACGTGCCGCCCTGACCACCTTGCGCGCAGGTATACGACCCGTCCATCATCGCGCCCCTGGTCGCGACGCTCGTCCTCCTCTTGTCAGCTCCCCCACCTTCACCAGCGACGGCGGCGTCTCGCCTGCCGAGAGCAGCCATCATCGCCTCGACGGTCCGCAACCAGACCACGTTTGACTCTTTCGTCGCCGAGGCTGGTCCGTCCCAACCTGCCTTGTGCTCGTGCCGTCGCACTGCGCCGTCGCTGACTCCTCTTGAGCGCCGCGTCCCTCTCGCCCATAGCCAGCCGAGGATTGCACGCCGAAGAGCTCAGCCAAGGCAAGGCTCAGCGCATATTCTGGGGCGCCGAGGAGGGCGGCGCGGGGGAGCTCGAGGTCCGGATCCTCAAATTTACGATGCGATGAAGTGCTTTCTGTGCTCGAGTGACTGCCTCTCGCACGGCGACAGGGAAAGGGCAGACAACAACATTGTCGAAGGAGGTCGGGTTACAAGGAGCGTGGGCGCGTACCACCAGTGAGGGGCGCGCGCGGGCCGATCAGGCCTCGATCCCTCGCTCGTGTGTCATCTCTCGGCTGTTGAAGAAGAGGGTCGAGAGGGTCAGCGCTGAGAAGAGCGAGAGGATGAGGCATACCTTGACGCGCAGAGGCTGGGTACTGACAGCTGCTCGAGCCGCTCCTGCAGGACGCAACCAGGTCAGACGAGGCAGATACGATCAGCGCGAGGGTTGACGACAAGGCGAGGAAGAACAGTCGAAGAACGGACCGTCAACTTGGGCACCTCGAGCAGCTTTTGCTCGAGCGCTTGCTTCTCCTCCTGTAACGCGAGCCGAGCCTCCGGGTCAAGCGGCGCAAAGACATAGCCGCCCTCACCATCTGCGTCAAGTGTCTCGGTGTCAGCACCAGCAGGACGACGACGACAAAAGCAGGCAGGGGCGCTGGAAGGGCGTGCGCACCGTACTGCAGGATCGTGCTGTGGTACTTCCAGAGCGACGGCCGGTGCGAGACGGCTGGTGGAAAAGGGCGCCGGAAAAATCAGCGCTGTGGAGAAGGGTCGCATCAACATGACGAGAGACGCACTGAGCATGGTGATGCCGAGCTCGGTCGCGTAGTCGTAGCTGAGCAGAGAGACGGATCGAAAGTCAGAAAGTGTGAGAACACGGGGGGGGGGGGGGGGGGGGGGAGTGGGGGGAAATTTTTTTCTCCCC